>JAWNGG020000391.1:0-137235 GCA_036937485.2 Tetragonisca angustula | reverse complement strand
CGTACATGATCGATACTTCTGCGAGGAAAATGACACGTACGGACACGATATTTTATAATGATTAACGGCGTGCCTCCTGCAACGCTCGCGCTTCACGGAAGTATGTTATCACGTTCGCCTTGCCGTGTAATTGGTACGTATATATATCTGGACGGGAATCTGACTCGCATGCGGCCGCGTTATAGTTTCCCGATGCGTGTCCGATCGTCGTTGTCAACGAGAAGGGTCAACTAGCCGTGGCCCTTTAATTCAGCCGGTCGAGTTGAAGCGGTGTCGGACAGAGTTGAAATCGTGTCGTGAAATCGTCGTGGTGCCCAATGACACGTAAAACGGCAAAAAGACACCTTAACGCCCGGTATAACCTTAAACGCCCGGTGAAATTCAAATCAAGTGTGCGTGTTTTGCCCATGCAATTATTGGAGCGGGATACGATCGTTAACACCCGTAACGTTCTCGCGGGTGTTGTTTCGGAGCGGCCACGTACCGGCAAAAAGACAGAAATCAACGTTATCATTCACACATATTTCTTTTTTCTAATCGTTTCATCGTTTGTAATTCTTTAGGTCTCTGTATCGTTATAATGGTCGTGTATTATCTTTAACTTGTATCGCAAGTCGGACAGTTTTGTCACATTTTTCTGCAATTATCGCTGGAACATTTAAATGATCGACATGAATACCTGCCTTCTCACGCCGAGCAGTAATCAGTTTTTCTTTTTTAACATTCGATGGCAAAAAGTGTGAAGGCTAGCAGCGATTTTTCCTTCGGTAACGTGAGATGAATTTCACGATGTATCTGCGGCTATATAAGCGACCGAGATGCCTCCGGTCTCTTTTAGTCTCTCGTTACACCGTGAAACCGCGGACACCGCCGATTTCAATATATTTCAAGTAGGCTAATAATAAGCGATTGCTCGTGGTACACCGCGCGATCGTTTGAAAAGGATCAGCTTTTTGCGTTTAGGTGAAAGTTGCTACTTTCACGGGTAAGGAAAGAGAGGAATTCCTTGTAGTAATCCCTTGTTCCCTATTCTTCTTCGCACTTTCAGACAACCAATTTTTGTTCGCATTTTCTTTTTTTTTTTCTCGAAGGTGCATAATTCGCAATGGCCCTGGACGACACGGACAAGAAACGATGGCATCCGAGAGGCGGACAGTTCAATAAATTTGTCAAGAAACGAATACCAATTACCGGATGGTTGCCGAATTACAATTCCGAGAAGTTTCTGAACGATGCCATCGCCGGCATCACCGTCGGGCTCACTGTTATGCCGCAAGGGCTTGCCTACGCCACTCTAGCCGGCTTAGAGCCTCAGGTGAACGACATCTTTCTCCAACGAGACAACTCGTTCGTTTAATGTAACAAATCCTACGTATCTCCTGCACAGTATGGCCTATATTCCGCGTTTATGGGAGCCATGGTGTACATAGTGTTCGGCTCGTGCAAAGATATCACGATTGGGCCCACCGCCCTTATGGCACTGATGACTCACGAGTACGTCCAAGGAAGGAACGCGGACTTCGCGATACTACTAGCCTTTTTGTGCGGTTGCTTGCAAATATTGATGGCTTTCTTGCGACTAGGTAGTGTGTCACGTTACCAATAATCATTTTGCAACTTTCGGCCAGCAGTTTTCTTGTTGACGCTGACCGTAGAATTTGTATTCCAGGCGTACTTGTAGACTTTATATCGATACCGGTCACAGTCGGATTCACCTCCGCGACGTCTGTTATAATTGTGGTTTCTCAGTTGAAGGGTCTTTTGGGATTGAGAATCTCCTCCCAAGGGTTCTTGGATACTTTGACAAAAGTATTACGAAACATTCATCGGATCAATTGGTGGGACACTGGGATGAGCCTGTCCTGTATCACTATCTTGCTGTTATTCAGGGTAATTAAAAAGATACGCGTTAGCCAACGTTGGAGCATTTAAATAATTATAGGTAAACGAGCTGTTGTCATTGTTTAGAAAATGAAGGACATCAAGCTGTGCTCGAACAACGAGAAACCAAATAGATATCAAAGGATACTGATGAAAATGATATGGTTATTATCAACAGCCAGAAACGCTGTCATTGTTATAATTTGCTCCACCATTGCTTACAAACTAAACTCTACCGAACATGGTTCCCCGTTCATTCTCACCGGCCCTGTGAGATCTGGTCTTCCATCCTTTGGATTACCTCCGTTTTCCACGCGAGTGAAAAATGAGACGTTGACTTTCACTGAAATGTGTTCAGAGTTGGGTGCATCTATAGCATTAGTACCAATAATTGGAGTCCTTGGAAACGTGGCGATAGCAAAGGCCTTTGCAAACGGTGGCAAAGTAGATGCCACTCAGGAACTAATCACTTTAGGAATTTGCAACGTTCTTGGATCTTGCGCAAGTGCAATGCCCGTTACTGGCTCCTTTAGCAGATCTGCAGTGAATCATGCTAGTGGTGTGAAAACGCCAATGGGTGGTTTATATACCGGAATATTAATATTACTGGCTCTTAGTCTGTTTACCCCCTACTTCTACTTTATACCAAAGGGTGACGCAACTTTCTCTTTATTTCTGTTAACCGTGTTTTGTAAATTAATATCTCTAAGTAGATATCATTTCCTTTTTAGCTTCCTTATCTGCAGTTATTATCTGTGCGGTGATATACATGATTGAATATCAAGTTGTAAAGCTCATATGGAAAACCAGTAAAAAGGATTTGATTCCAATGTTTGTGACCTTCTTGTTCTGCTTGATCGTTGGTGTTGAATATGGAATTTTATTAGGCGTAGGAATAAATCTCATGTTCTTGTTGTATCCCTCGGCACGCCCTACAATACACGTTGACAAATGTAAAGTGAGTAATGAATGAGAAACCAAGAAATAAGATCGTGTGATCACATGCTTTTAAATATACACGAATTGCGTGTATTTTAGACAACTTCTGGGGCTGACTACCTTTTAGTGACACCAGGAAATAGTCTTTATTTTCCAGCTGTGGACTTTATTAAAAAGTCGGTTGGTAATGCCGGGATAAAGCAAGGTTCTTGTCAAGTTCCAGTTGTAGTCGACTGCAGGTATATTCTCGGAGCTGATTTTACTGCCGCAAAAGTAAGAATTTGAACTTAACGATAAAATTTTATATAGCAAACCAGCACGCCTATGGTATGCTATTTTGATTACAGGGAATAGCAACATTGATAAATGAATTTAACAATCGGAAACAAGGTTTATATTTTTACAATCCGCGATCGGATGTTATTGCTGTACTTAAAGGAGCCTGCGGAGAAGAGTTTCAATATATTTCTACCCAGGATGAGTTATCATACTTATTGTCGACGCATCAAGGTAATATAAATATATTACATCTACTAAGTTAATCAAATATACGCTTACATCCATTAATTGTTTCCTGTTTCTAGATAAAACATCACAACAACTTTTAGAAATAACACGCGACAAATCGCACGAACCATTAATGTTAAATAGTCCCGAAATTATTCATCGAAGTAGCCGTTCATGCCATGAACTTAATGAAGTCACAACCACATTGTTACACGCTACAGCCAGTTAAACAATAAACAATATTTTCAATTTAAAGTTTCGCTTTCGACTCTTTCCATGAAATGGCAAAGTTCACAGTTATTGTCGTGAAAATTTTCATAAGAAGATTACCTTGACTCTTCTTATTGAAACAAACTTTTTACTTTTGCACTTCGTTAAAATAGTAGCATCCATCGCAGGACAATTTTCAGTATTATTAAATCAAATTGAAGAAAATGGAACCCATGACAAATGCAGTACCAATTGAGAAAAGTACGTAAGAAGTATGTTATATTTCTGTTTTTTTTTTCTTTTTCTACATTTGTTATACCAGTGAGAAATAAATAATATATTACGTAAATATTCATGTGTTATAATTTGTACATGCCTACGTAAACGTTTATAAATTACAGTCTTTCCCTCGACGCGACGTAATTACAAAGGTACATATTCTTGTATACCCTATATATTTTTATTCTTATGAAAAAATATATTGCACACTGTCCGCTAAGATCGTGTAATTGGTCCATCACCAAAATATCTATCATCATGCTGAAACGTACATGTTTACCAAATTTATCAACAGTATTAATTGCAATATAAATTATGTTATCAATTGGCCGATAATTGAACTGCAATGGTGTGTTTGCTTAATTACGAGTTACGATAAATATTACGTTAAGTATTAAGTATTTTGATTTGAACATCAAACGTCAGATAAATCAATCGCAAAGTAATATCATACGAAATAATCGCTTGAAACTCTCTCAAAAATCTGTACAAGAATACAATCGAATATACAATACGGTATTTTCTGTGAGCATGTGAGCAGGATTAAAAGATTTATAAACACGCTTATAAATAATTCTAGTAAAGGCCTGAAACAACGTCAGTGACCTTCCCACGATTTCCACCGGCAGACGAGGTGGTGTTTCTTCTTCCAATCGGACTTTCTTTCATCTGTTGATTTCCCGAGTATTTCCCAGCGTTGAACCGACTTTTTCCCAATCCAAACGTGTCGTAGGTTCGCCCAGCGAAGATCCCGGAATCCATCGACTTATTCAAGAACCTGTTGCCGATATTCTCGTTTTGACAAAACGAATTGTGTCTCGCGCCATTCTTCGTCACGATCAACTGCGCGCAATCGAGATCTAACTCGTTTCTTCTGGAACAGTTGATCTCGTTCCATTCTCGGCTCCTCTGTTCCTCGTACAACTCGTCGCTTCTCAGCTGCTTGTTGCTCACGTGTCCAGAGTAGAATTCGTCGCTCTTCAAGTGTTTGCTCTTCGACTCTTCCTTCCTCGCTTTGGACCCCAGTTCGAAGCAGCTCCTCGAGTCCTCCAACCTGCTCGACTTCGATCTGATGAGCGTTCTTTCCTCCCGCGACTTCTTCGTCTTCGACTGATACTTGCTGGAACTCCACTGACTTCTTTCTTCCGTGATTACAATGTCGATCATCGAGTCCAACCCCTCGTCGATTCTGTCCAAAGATTTGGTCAGCAGATTGGGCGATTTCGGGGCGTCGATGGACCTCGGTCGCCGCGTTACCAGAGGCTCGAGGTTAAAGTCCGTTATGTAGAACAATCCGCTGTCGCTTCCTGCCTGGGACGAGCACTGGTCCTTCCTGGCGACGTGAGAGACGTGATGAAACGACTCGGACCTGCGCATTCTGCTTCTCGAGCTCTCCTCGTTGAAAAACTGCTCCTGCTTCCTCAGATTCTCCGTGCTACCCGGTCTGCCGTAACTGTGGAGGCTTCGATGCTCGTCGAACGAGTTCAAGCTTTCGAACTTTCTGATGTGGCTCTCCACCCTGCTTTTCCCGGATCTCTTCGATCGTGGACTCGAGGCGCTCGATTCCAGGTAATCGTGGCTCGCCGACCTACGAAGCAGCTTCCGTTTCTCCACTTCGCTTCTGTACTTCGAGCCGTGCCTCTGAGAGGAAACGCCGTCGTGCCTGTTGCTCGACTTGGCCTCGCTCGTCGTTCTGCTCTTGGCGTTGCACGACGTCTCGTAGTTCCTGATCGTCTTCTTCTCCTTCGTTTCGCTGCCGCCGAAGCGTCGAACGTCGTCGAAGCTCTTCTTCAACGACTTGCGATCGTTGCCGCTTCCCGTCTCCTTCCTGCCGCACTGTTTCTGGAAATGATCGACCTCGGTGTTCTTCATCTGGCCGCCCTCGAACGTTTCACTCTTCCCGTTGTTGTACTTGAGCCGAGAGGCACTGAGCAGGGAATCGCTGCCGTCGCCGAGGGTCTCGTCCTCGATGTCCTCGTCGTGTGAATTGAACGCCTCTTCCTGGTCGATGAAGTCGCAGCGCCTCACCGCCATGATAGCCGACAAGCAGGGCGGCGATTTCCTAGGCGGCTGTGGATGCAGAATAGTCGGGACGATCGCCTCCTCGACGTCCGGCCCCTTCACGACGATCTTCACGCTACCTTCCACCGAAGACTTCGAGGCTCGACGCGCCTCGTCGTTCAATCTCCTGCCGTCGTTGGAATCCGTGCTGTAATCTCGATCGTTGCCAAAGTAAGTCACCTGCTCGCCCTTGATCACGCTCGGCGACACGTTCGAGCAAGTGTTGGATTTCGAAGTGGCCTTCGCGTCCGTCTGGCGATCTCTCGTCAACACGTTGTCGTAGACGTACGCCTCGGAATTGTCCAGCGAAACCTTCGAGCCTGTTCTGTGCAACTTGATGTTGGCGGAGGAGTCGCCGGTGTTGTAGAAGCCCTGGTCTATTCGATTCTGTTCGTGGATCTCCTTGTCGCCGATCTCCTCCTCGGCGTCCTTCACGATGATCCTCAGCTCCTCGATCACGTCGTCGATCGTCGTTTCCTGATCGTTGTCCGCTGGCGAGACAACGTTGCTCGCTTTCTGACGGCCGGCTCCACGCGGCTGGACGTGCTTCGTCGTGTTCTCCGGGCTGCTCGACCTCTCCGACGAGCTGATGCCCTCGTCCTCGGCGTTCGACGACACTTTCGGCGACTGTTTCGTACTGAGCACGGTCATCTTCTCACGGTTGTCCTCGAGGTTGTAATTGTTCAGCTTCTCCAGCTGCATCTGCTGAAGCTGCGTCTGCAGGGCCGATACCTTTTTGCCGAGGATCCTGCAAGTTTCCTCGGCACGTACGACTCGCCGCTGTAGGGCGTCCACGTCCACGCAGTTTTGTGACCATTTCTGAACCTCCTTATGCAGCAGATCGTGCAAAGCGTCCTCCTCCCGGCCGTCCAATTCTTTCAGCCATTCGTGAAGCACCTGCGGCTCTAGTCCAGCTTCGCAGGCCTCGGCCTAACAGCGAATAAATCAACGTTACTCGTTGGTGGATTTCTTCCGTATGCCCCAAATATTTTTCACAGAGACAAATTCTTGGTACGTAAAAAGTGAGTTTTTGATATATATTTTATGCATTAAACTGACTCAAACAAGACACGACGAAAATATTCTCAATTAACATAGGTGAATTATTACTCGAGCTATCGTTCACTTTAGTCAATTAAATTCTTCATCATTTATACACATATATCGCAATTATATTACAACCAAATTATAGACTGAAACAACTGGAAGGAATTGAGAGATGACTTTAGTAATTTGTAGCCACATTGAAATACTTTATGCTCAATAGGGTTTCATTTCATTAAATAAACATTTTCTAACTTGTTTATAACTGAACAAATAAAATATGTATGAAATTATATAAATATAAAAGTTTTATAAATTGTATATTATATAAATATGTAATTTTATATTATAGTTGTATAATTCAAATGTAAATACATATAAAATATTATATAAATATAATGTATATTATTATATTTAATAATATTAAATATAATTAATTAAATATTATATAAATATATAATTTTATATTATAGTTATATAATTTAAATGTAAATATATATAAAATATATATTATATATTATATTTAATGATATTAAGTATAATTAATTAAATATTATATAAATATACATAAAATATATATAAATATAATATATATTGTTATACTTAATAATATTAAATATAATTAATTATTATATAAATTACATACCTATATAAACATATATAAAATATAAATGAATATATTACATCCTTTATTCAAACAACAGAAACAGAAAGCTAGAAAATGTCTCTCAACGTATGTACTCCGATCTCTGACTTTTCATTTTTCATTTTTCATTCCAAGAATACCCTCTGACATACTGGCGAACGTTCGATCGGTGAACGTTACCTGAATGTACAATCTGGTTTGCGTTCGCGGCGCAGATTTGAGGAAGGCGTTCAGGAAGGAAACTCCGGCGACTCTGAGCGCGATCGCTGCTCTGGGGGCGAGGAGAGCACCAGCCAGAAAACGGAATCTCCCGCCTTCGCCGTATTTCAGCCTGAGGGTGGACACAGCTTCTGAGACTATCGCGTGGCCACCTGGCGTCTGGCAAACCTTCGTCAGCAGCTAGAAAAGAAGCAAACAGCGTTGAAGGAGAGGAGATCGATTCGGTTTCCGTGTCTGCTGCTCTGTTCAACAAACAGCCACAGTCTGTTGAACTCGTTACTCTCGAGCACCGCGAGACTTAATTTCCTGTGAGAATGAAATTAAAGCTGGCATGTAATTAATTCTGGAAAGAGTGAACGAAAGCCTGAAGTCGTTACGCAAAGGATCGAGTGGAGCGTGCTAAGGATCCCATCTAATTGTAAGTGAGAATCGTAATCGAACGTAGCGATCGCGTGAATCATTTTTTTTTTTTTTTTTTTTTGTTGCACACGGAGTATCGAACTATAGAATTACGTTAATTGGTATTAGTTACTGCTGATGTTATAACGAGTTTTCAAAGTTGTGAGTATTTTCATTTGCAAAGAATTTGATTGAATTGCTCGACGATACAGTGGGAGAGAAATCGTGCAATTTTGTCGGTTTACTATAAAAAAAAGACATTTTTTTTCCAGTGAGATCAATGTATCTAAATCGGCAAAAGTCTAGAAACACAGTTTGTTGTGTTACTTATTATAACTTTCATTGTGAATTATGTGTTGTACTGAATCTTAGAATTTTGCTGAGAAACATTACCCAATATTGGTATTTTTACAGCAATAAAATATTTTCTAAAGAATTAAAAACAAACCCAACATTTCCCAATGTTGACATATTTAAAATATTGTACAATGTTATTATTGTAATTCTGTATTATTGTATATAAATACATTAATTATCATTATTATAAATATTGTGATATTTTACAGTAACAAAATATTTTCTAAAAACCACGCCTGGCAGTCAACGCTCGCTTATTGCAAGCGTAACAACAAACGAACCAAAGGAATCACGAGTTTTCGTAGCTTCAGTCAGCAAGCCTAAAGTCCTGCCGACAGTTCCTCACCGGCGGGATAACGATCTCTTTATTCTCATTATATTCCCGCAACGCTGTAACTCCTGTGATCACGTGCCGTGGAGGTAATTATCCAGTTCGGTTAGTCAACATCTGATCGTAACCGCGATGCTTGGCAAGGTGTACTTCCTCGGAGGAAATAAAAAAGAACAAAGTGGCCACCGAGCGTACGAGGGAGCGCGTACGCACGTATGAGTTTGCAAATGAGTTTGCTGGCCGAATAACGTTCGGATAGACGATAAAAACTGGTTCTCGGAGTGCCAACACTCGAAATAACGGGGCCCTGGCTCGTCGAGTGGACCGAGCTTGCTGGAAACCGCGTTACGTTTACGACTATCTGAATGGGTCAGGCGTATTTTGTGTGTTATAAGAGAGAGGCGAGCATCTCCAGCCAGATGAGCGTTTGACCCACTCCGTGCCCGGCTGTTGGTTATTATTTTCCAACTTCTGTTCATCGAGAGGTCGGAGACCAACCTCTTCAACTGCGACGGCCACTTCGTTTCAAAGCAGATTGCACGCGAATGTCCGTTATCGGCGCGTGATAAAAATCGGCGTATCATTTCGAGAAAAATAACTAAAAATGGCGCGATTATCTCTGCCCGGTTGCGTGATTGAATTTATACGAAAATCGAAATGGATAAACTGTGTGTGGCATTTATATTATTATTTTATATTGTTATATATATTATTATTATTTTATATGTTGCTATATATTATTACATTAGTATATTATATATTTCATAATGTTATATATGAGATACTTACATAGGGTGATTTTTTTTCATTATACATATTATTATATTATATATTTCACAATATTATATGGGATACTTATATAGTGTTCTTTGTATTATTATATTATTGTAATATTATATATTTCATAATATCATATATGAGATACTTATGTAGGGTAATTTTTTTCATGTTATTATATGTATTATTATTATTTTATATTATTATATTATATATTTCATAATATTATATGAGATACTTATCTAGGGTGATTTTTTTCATATTATTATATGTTATTATATACTATTATATAATATATTTGATAGTATTATATATGAGATACTTATATAGGGTAATTTTTTTTCATATTATTGTACATATTATTGTATTATATATTTCATAATATTATATGAGATAGTTATCTAGGGTGATTTTTTTCATATTATTATATATATTATTATTATATGTTATTATATACTATTATATTATATATTTGATAGTATTATATATGAGATATTTATATAGGGTAATTTTTTTTCATATTATCGTACATATTATTATGTTATGTATTTCATAATATTATATGAGATACTTATCTAGGGTGATTTTTTTTTATATTATTATATGCTATTATATTATATATTTGATAGTATTATATATGAGATACTTATATAGGGTGATTATTTTTCATATTATTGTACATATTATTATGTTATATATTTCATAATATCATATATGAGATACTTATATAGGGTGATTGTTTTTATATTATTACATATTATTATTGTATTATTATAGTATATATTTCATAATATCATATATGAAATTATATAGAGTGATTTTTTTTCATATTACTATATATATTATTATATTATATATTTCATAATATTACATATAAGATACTTATATAGGCGTATTTTTTTTATACCAATCGATGCAGCTTTTTATTCCCTTTAAAAAAGTATCGACCTATTTATGTGGAAAAATTAAAAAATCAGGAGATATCTTAGCGTCAATTTTATAAAATTCTATGTATTAAAGACAAGGACAAGTATGAACACAGTAATATTAAGCTGACTCTTTTCCTATTTCGTACGATTACGGATTTTACAGAATTAAGATTACACAATCTCCTAAATTAATAATTTCTCGACATATGTAGATAATACTTTATTACAGAAAATGTCGATATTAATACGGAGCAAAAAATATATTACTTCACTTAAAAAAGTGTATGTGGCCTTGAAGTTGAAGATAAGTTTGATTAATTGTACTATAAATAAATGGATTTCGAATAAACATCGTACTTGATTTAAGAAAATGTTACTAATAAAAATTCTACTGTGTTGGATATATATATGCAATCAAAACATTGATTTTTAAAATTTTTATCACTGGATATGATGTTTTCTCCTTTTGACATAATGATAAAAAATTTATCTGCTTGCCAAAAAAAGAAAAGACATCTCAAAAGCAAAATTTTGCAAAAATTAAATGGTTAATAATGGAAACTTTTCTATATTCTAACCAAATTTTGATATTTCTACCGAATAGTGTAAAACGGAGAAAAATGTAATTTAATAAAAAAAAAAAAAATATGTTCCACAAAAATAAAAAAATACGCAACAAACGTATGTGATTCCCACATTTGTGCAATTCTAATTTCTATCTTTTCAATTTTTGTTTTCTTGCGAATAACATAAAATGGAAAGAACGTAATTTGACAAAAAAAAAAAAGAACTTCAAAAACAAATAACAAATAATATTTGCACCGCGCGAGACCAAAAGTGTTAACATGTTAATATTCAGAGATAGAAAGATACCTGTATGACAAGATGGTAATGAGAGAGAGACAGAGTACGATTCTCATGTACAATTCCAGTTGAGTTCTTTTTTTTTTTTTTTTTTTTTTACTAACAGTACTTCGTGGTACTCGGAACGGAAGTGACGATTGTTACCTGGAGAGCCAGGACTCGGGACCGGTTCAAGCTACTAGTCAGACAAACTGCCAGAGCAAGAAGACCGGGTTGAGCTTGCACCAGGAGCCTCGGTGCATCGGTGCATCGTTCGGTGCAGGCGGCCAAACATTCGACGCAACCCAATTCGTCCAGTGCAGCTCTTCTGGTGCCGACTCGTGGACCCGTGTGACCGGAAGACGGTGGCGAACTTTGGGCCAACTGAACACCGCGAAGCGTTTCAAGCAACAGGGTGATTCCATCGGCTGGCGGCGAGGCGAACTCCTGGACAAAGCTGAAACGAATAACATTTGTTGAAATGTCGTTCTGAGGCACGAATTTGTCTATCAACAAGCAAACATCGATACTTTATTTTCCTGTCAAGGAAAAACATTGATGAGTTTTTGTAGAAGTGAACAAAATTGAGAAATTTTGTTCTTTTGTTGGTGAGAACTGTTTCATGTATGCATGTGCTGGTAGGTATATTGCAATGTGAGTAAATAGTAAAATGATATATATGGTATGTATTACCAATAATATGATAATATTAATATATTTATATTAATTATATGTAATAATATAAATATATATATATATATAATACTGAAGATATATATATGTAACACTGAAGAGTTCTTGTAAAAGTGAACAAAATTGAAAAATTTTGTTCTTTTGTTGATGAAAACTGTTTTATATATGTATGTGTCAGTAGGTATATTGGAATATGAGTAAATTGGCAATAGTAAAATGATATTTTTATTATATATGGTATATATTATCAATGATATATATATATAATATTAATATATTTATCTTAATTATATACAATAATTAATATATATTACTAATAATTTTTATTACATATGATATATATTATCAAATTATATCTGTAGAAACAATTATTATATATTGTCAAACACAAAATCCAAGTTGATGTATTTTGAATGAAAGTAATACATTCTGCTTGAAAATAAAAAGAACACGTTAAAACGACATATTTTTGAATGCAGGAAACAGTAATGTAGGAATAAGGAAGCAGAGTTGTGTTTTTAAAAAACCAAATTTTCTAAAAAATACTTTACATTTAAATAAATCTTTTTAAAAACGGTGAAGTTTTGTAGTGCATTCGAGTTATTGTATTTTTACCAATTTGGTAATTCTTGGATTTGCCAGTTATTAATAATCTAATTTCGATATGATAACCTTAATGATATGATAACCAATACATGATAGCCTTAAATAATCTTAATTAGAAGAAGTAGCATTTGCTTCAAAATTTATTGCAATTTGTGACTTGTAAATCGAGAAATAGGAGAATTTTTTAGGTGTTAATTTCACTCTCTTCAAGCGAAAAGTTCAAGTTGAATTTCCATATCTTTCTTAACTACATTTGGCCATAATGATAGTAATGGTCAAATTTTGTAAATAATTTAAAGTTACCCCATTTTTTTCTTCCTCCTAAAAGCTTCAATTTCCTACGAATATTTGAAATCTTGGAAATTGTCCTCGGTATATTGTGTCCACGACTGTCAACGAGATTAGAATTGTTAGGAAAACATTTCAATTGAGGTTCTTTACACAGTCACACTACAAAGTGACACATGGTTGATTGCATGGCCTGCTACGTCCATGGCACCGGAGACCGGAAGTATTGGTAACGGTATGAACACACTCACCTTGAATACAGGCATGTATTCAGTACCTTATCGCGCGTAGTTATTTCTGTGTTTCTCAAATTCTCAAGTTCTCAAATCCCAAGACGTACGTTCCTTTCGTGAGTTATTTTTAAATTGTTGCAACAACCAATTACTTATTAACTAATTATTACTTTGTCTCGGTTCAGACGCTCATGCGCCGAGAAATTATTATTTTGCAAAATATTTTAGTTTCAATTTCACACAAGCATTTAAACACTCTCGTGTGTATTTCTTTGTCTTTCGCGTGATATTTTATACAAAATAAAAATTAGACTCCTATCAATTATATCGATTACTCTGAAAATATTCTACTCTAAAATTACAAATATATATATAACTTTTTTGCCTAAATTTTATAATAAATATTATACTATAATATTATTCAACGTAACATAAAAGTTTTATTTATAATAAATATTTTACAATAAATAGGGAAAGCGAATTCTTTTTCTACACGACGAAATTTAAACAAAAAGTCTGAGCTCGAAATAAACGCTCAGAAGGGGTTAAGAGTTTTGACGCTGTTGCGTGATTCTTGCAAACGTCGCGTGACATTCGCGCGGTAATCGTCTCAGTCATCGCATCATCCGATTTCCACAATCGTCGAGGGAACAATTCGCGACGAGTTGATGAATAAATCGCGAGATAAGATCGGGTAAGCTGTTTATTTAAAACGACGGAACGCAACGTGAGTGTCACTGCGCCAATCAATCTCTAGAGGCTGATACCTTCGATGTAGAAGCTTGGTATGTCGCCGGGGCTACTGTAACAGGCATTGAACCGCAGATACGATGGGAAAAAGTATAATTACATAATTATGCGACCTTACGATTAAGAGAAAAACCGATCCGGCTTTATGAGCGCGGCGTTGAGCAAGTTCCTTCGAGGTTGTCAACGAAACGATTATAAGAGTGACGGCGCAAGAACTCCCCCCCTCCCCCCTCGATAACTATTAGCGTAATAAATGCGAGAGAAGGAGGGCTTGAGAAAGTGCACTTCAATTAAATTACACGCTTCTCAATTTATTCGTTGACGTTACTATTAAACGCGAATCCCCTAAATACTCGTTTGATGTTACACCACGAGTGTCTGGACACGTCTATAGTGCGCTGCTGCATGAAATACGATTCGAATGAATCCACCGACTGTGTAAAATGTTATTTGAAACAGTAAATGGTGAACGATCTGTTTTGTGCGAAATTATTCGATTAGCTTTGGAAATGAAATACTTTATTGATTAATATGAAAGCATTATGTATATCATGTCACATTAATTTATTCATTTATATAATTACTATTTAATTTTTAGAGCTTTATATATATTATATTATATTAATATATTATACTATATTATATTATATTGTATTGTACTGTATTGTATTATATTGTATTGTATTGTATTATATTATATTATATTAACATATTATATTTATTATATTTTATTGATTAATATGGTATTTAATTTGAAAGCATTTGAGTTCTAGAAATATTTTATTCATGTCAATTCATAGGAATAGAAAGTGATTACGATTTATAACACTATGATAAAGACGTTCTGTTAGTATAACTATTGTGATGCAAATCTGTTTGTAACATTTAAAGTGAAAAATCTTTTTGAAACACACTGAAATGTCCTAATAGTCTCACAGATGTAATAACAATTACACAGCTTTGACAATAATTGTTATAGCTGTAATGATGTTTACATAATATACAATACAATCTATCATAATTTAAATTCATGAAAGTGATCAGAAAGTTTAAGTCATCAACACTCTCCTCGTTCATTATCATTATTAATATTTCAAGGTTTTGGTAATTTCGAACAAAACGAATCAATGGGACAGCACTGTACGGCCAATTATTTATTGCACAGTACATTACGCGAATAACGCCGAAAGTGAGAGAAGCATTCCCTGTCGAGGAAGTTCTCACGACTCGGAACCGGAGAGACTTGCAATGTGCTACACGTGTCTCAGCTGTATAATTAAGGAAACTAACGTGACACGATCCGGAGATAGCTGTTGTCCATTAAGGGAACCCCAACCGGAGGAAGAAACGCAATCAGTAGCCTCGAAACGAACTTTCTTCGTGGATCACTCTTTGACAGTTGGTAATATCTATTTCCTCGTCCTTGCACCTGTCTACCTTAAGGCCATCGCCGTACACACACACACACACACACACACACGCAGAGACTTCGACGTGGATCGTGTACCCGAGGGGGAAATCGTCGTGTTGCTCCTCTCGTTGGATCGAACGATCGATGAATCCGATATATGTGGTAAAGTGATATCTTAACGAGAACTCTAGACGAACGATAATCGTGTATAAAGTACCAATAATGACACCGAATCGATACTCGATGCCACGTGAAAGCTGATCGTCCGTGCCTCGCGCGCGACACGTGACGAAAATATTATTAAAAAAATATTATTAATATAAATTATTATATATTATATATATATATAATGATATATCATGTATAATTATTATTATGAAAATTTATTTAAAAAGAAAGCTGTTGCTGTTTATCGTTATTTAATTTATTATTTGCGGTGCCAGTGTATTAATACATTTGCTATGAAATTTGAATTTTGTGTTTTGAAAATTTGAAATTACGTATTTACACTGTCAACGTGTAGTTTCGTCGCAATCTCTCGTATCGTATTGTTTGTAATTTTATTTGAATAGTGTGAACTATGTGAAATCAGACGAAGAGCAAGAGGAAAAATATAAGAAATGTTCATTTTTGGAAAGTGCATTTTATCAGTCGTATGTAGGATCACCAAAAATCAATTGTTCAAGATATTTTCACAAAACTGTGTCGATGATTTGTACTGGTTAGAAACGAAAACTGTTCAGCGTGTATTAGAATAAAATACATCATGTTGAACACTTGTGCATACGTCTAATGAAAGATAAAATATATAAGAAATAAAGAATTATTTCTCTATTATCCATTATTAATTATCTAATATTATCTATTACCTTTATTATCTATTATCACTTATCTAATATTAATTATCAAATATATAAAGATCAAGCGAGTCAAAATCCATGAGTTTTTATTCAGAATGATGTATCAAACACACTGATGAAGTTATTCGATTTCCACCTGGAACACCTTGTATAATCATTCCAAAAATATATTTTCCATTGTACATAAATTGCATAATGAAATAATGCAATACACTTTGCATATTTATGTTCCAATCCACATATGCATATCATGTGCACATAAGCATGTAACATATTTATCTCATGTGACCATCAAATGATTATTCATAAATGCCGTTACAAGACTATTTATAAATAAAAGTGGAAAAATTACTTATTGTTGTACTGCGAAACGAATTATAATTCCTCAATACAGAATAAAATACAGTGAACAGTATCATAAAATACATGTTACATGTTCTTTTTTTATTTGTTATATGTTTCATGCATATTGTGGCACGAATAGCGTTTATGTTAATTTATTTTCCAATTTTTATTTCATACGTGCATCAACATCCACACTCTAACAATCATGTCAATTTAAAATTTAAAATTTCATTTCACGAACAATTACACACACACACACACACACACACACACTGGTGAGACGAAAATTTAGTTTTCTCAAGAGAATTAAATTTTCTAATCTTCCTTCAAGGATGCCTAAATTAAAATTTCATTTCACGAATAATAAACCTCGTTTGCTCGATAAAACTCTTCTCTTCTTCCTCTTAATACGAAATTATTCCGAAATAATTTATCTCGGATCTCACGCTAAAATTAAAATTACTATTTTTCATACTTTTTCATTATTTCCAAAGTAAATTAATTGAAATAATTCGCCATTTCAAATTTTTTCACTTTATTCCAGATAACAAAAATGTGTACAACACGTGCGTTTTCTAGACGATTTGATTATATTATGATATGCAAAACAACTTTATGTTTCACGAGAAATTCGTAAATCGTGGCAAAATCTCTTTAAAATCGTCGCGTGTCTCTTCGAGTAAGAAAAAACACGGAGGGATTCCGATTTACTTACTTAATTAGCGGTATGCTAAGTTTCACACGTACATGTGTACACACGAGACCAAGGGTAACAAGCAAAACAGCTGATTAATCCTTGTTGATGTCGAGAATATGGTTGCGTTCCGTTATCCGTGAGTGGTCGCAACACAGGTGAAGAAAAAGAGAGGATAGAAAGCACATCAATTACATTGTACAATATGTACATATCTTGTATTGCAATGACTAATAAGTAATTGTTCTTTTCTTCCTCGTCCACAGCTTTCGAGAAAGTCAATTTCGAGGAGAAAGTGCAAACTTTCTGGGCGGGAAGGAAGTTTCTCTCTTTGAGAAAATCGATTTTTGAAGAGAAAGAACGCAAACACGTCTTTCTTCGTTATTCTCAGTCTTTGGGAAGATAAATTTTCTTGCATCCTGTCTATAAAGCTACTTGGAAATATTTATTATATATAGTATATATGGAAATATTTATTATATATTTATTATAAATTATATATGAGAATATCTATTATATATTTATTATAAATTATATATAGGAATATTGATTATATATTTATTATATATTATATATGGAAATATTTATATATTACATATTTATTACATATTATATATAGAAATATTTATTATACATTTATTATAAATTATATAGCGATCTCAATATTCTTGAATTGAACGTTTGCTCAAAATTACAACGATACTAGTCATTTTGCAAAAAGACAAAAAGAAATAAAAATAATATATTAATAATAAATTATATATTAATTGTATATTAATAATAATATACAAATAAAAATATTTCAAATTTCATTCTGCCACGAGAAAACGTTTCAAAATGGCCTAGCCTCTCGCGGTATCGTCGGCGACAGAATGAAAACGAGTGTCTTCCCAAACGTAATTATCCTCGGGGGAACTAGCCGCGTCCAGGATGTTTACTCTGCGTTCCAAATTTCTCCCAGGTGGCTGGACAAACAGTTGTAAATCATCCCGTGGCTCGCACCTACGGGCTTCTCAAAAGACACCACCACGGGGCTATTCAAGCGGAGGAGACGTTTTCTCGTCTAGACGGTGATTCTATAAACACCGTGTATAAGCGCCGGTTGAATGCATGCAAATGAATATTAAAACGTTTTCTATGTATTCGCCTATGTGTGCATGTATGATTGGTCGCCTATTTACTCGAGGGTAAACAAAAGATAGAAAGAGAGAGAGAGAGAGAGAATTCTCGTCCAACAATAGACGCATTATGTTACTCGGTTGTATTATGCATACCGGTACCGCGAGTATACTTATGTGCACGCGTGTTCAAGTGTACGTGCGCGAAATACACCGCGGCATCGCGATTCCACGGTGGATCGGCTTTTGTTGGCCTCGCCTTAAAAATACGGCGGAGGCCTCCATTTCGACGCTGGAGAAAATGAAAGCTCGTGCGTGAACGAGAGTGACGGTAAAGGATACGTAAGAAGCGACCGCAAAACCACCCCGTGGCGTTCGTAAAACCGATACTAGTAAATTTCACCGATATTCCCCTTCGGTTGTGTAGCCAATAAAACTCGGGAACGAATGGATGACAACCGTGATGGTCTTCGCGACGTTACGTTTCTTTTTTTTTTTTTTTTTCTTCGTTTAAATTCGAAACGACTCGGTCAGAGTTTTCTCTGCGAACTTTAGTCGTTTGCCACACTTTGGGATATAAGAATTGAAAGGCATTTAAATTGTCTTTAAATAGTGACAATAATTATGTTTTAATAAAGTCAGTTTTAATAAATTTGACCAACGATCACATTATATCGTGTTATAAATTATTATGTTTGTAAGTGTATGATCTGATTATTAGGTAATTTGAATATTCAAATGTCTCTTTTACAAATGTAAAGAAAAAAAGTGTCTGAGATACCTGGCCAGCCTTAACCACTCGCGCTGGCAACTGATATTGCGGACCATAACGAGTGACCAAACACCTATACGTACACGATAACTCGTCGCTTCCTTTTCGAACTCGTCGTTACGATATCGCTGCATAGAAATTACTGAGAAGTCATAAATTTATTATTAAAATTGGGAAAACATTGCAATTTTGGGACAAGAGATTGACACGAGGCTAAACGCGGACACTCAAAGTAAGTTTTCAGTTCGAAGGCAATGGCATACGGAATTGGGCAGAAAAAAGGGACGAGACGAAAAATCGAGAATTATAGAAATAAAGGGGAATACGTTCCGAGGTGAACAGCTTTGCTATCGCGGACACGAAGGTTCGACGATGGCAATGGGTTCATTATGTTACGCCCCGCATTATGCAGACACGTAAGAATGCCCTTCGGCAGACGCCACGGCATGAATATCAAGTGTTCGTGTGGGCACACCCAAAAATTTCACGGACGGCGAGCGAAAGAAAACGAAAGCCTCAGCAACGTCGTCACGGAGGACGTTTCTCTTTCGCGCGATACTTTTGGCCCCTGTCTACGGAATCGTTGCGTAATTCACTCTCGTTCCCTCTCTCTTTCTTTTTTCCTCTTTTTTTTTAATCACGCACGTACGTCGGAGAAGTTTGACGCACAAATCGAGGAAGCTGTTTTTTCACTTGGAAAGCCGCATCTTCTGTCGTTCTTATTGTTATTTCAGAAACAATAACCGATGATAGATAACGTCTTATGTAACGGTGGCTAATTTGGAGAGGCCATGCACCGTACACTGACATTAGATAACTATGTTTCACGAAAATTTATTGTCGATGAGATGACATGTTCTTGCAATAACGTTACTGTTGCTGTTAACAAATAAATTATCGTCTTGTTAATGACTAACGTAGAAATTAATTTAATTCATTTGTATGTAAATTATACATATATATGTATATTAATTAAATGTTATATTTATTATATACAATACATTAATATTAATTAATATATATAATATAATATATATGTATATTATAACAAGTAAAATATATATATTTATATATTTATATTTATACATATATAAATTTCAAAAAATAAATAATGTTGCATAAACGCAAGCAAGCAAATTCAAGTTTATAATAAATAAAAAGGACAAGTTCGAAATTTAAATGGCTATCATTCCATTTAGATAGATATTTATTGTTGCACAAATCAGTAACAGATCTTAAAGAATCGTAGTGACACCCTGAGCTCTATTCACGAATATTTTGTGACAAAATTCAACGCATGGGATCTCTCATCATAGCGACCAAATAGCTTCGTCGAAACTACATTAATAACTACACTACAAAATATTTATCAATATTAAACAGACAAAATGAATGAGAAATAAGATACCATGCCATTAAATAATTGTTTCATTTGCCTATTATGTTGTATATTATTCGTGACATATTTGTATATTTTGTAAATCAATGTATCTTTGCATGTAAATTTCCCAAACGAACGTAGGGGATTTCTCTGATAATAATTGCTTCCGAAAATGAAAAGCCAAATTTCAGTTAACAAATCCCGATCGTTCCTCGAGATGGAACAGGAAAAACGAAAAAAACGGGATCTAACATCGTTTGAAAAAGAGACGACTTCCTTAGTTTTCATTAAGTAGGAAGCAGTTACGCATTCTCTGTTACGCGAAGCGGAAGCATCGTGGGGTATCGTGGGTTCGGTGGCCGGTCGAGGCTTCTTCGACGCAGTGGAAAAGATATTCCCCCATGTGGAAAAGGAAGAAAAAAAAAAAAAAAGGGAAGAACCATAACAACACTGTATAAATTTCAAGAACCCTTTTTCCTTCTTTATCGAGGTAATTATGTGCTTCTAAACGGACTATAATTATCTCAAACGTTAATACGAATTACCCTTAATATGGAGCATTAGCGATTATCGTAAGAACTTCTTTGCATAATTCTTGAATGAAACATTGATCCACAAAGCCTCTCACTTACTTCACGTTATTGGAAAAATTTTTTACTATTTTATACTTTTATACTTTTTGTCAGTTTAAGGTTTTCCATTTATCGACGATTTACGTGAGATCTTATTATTATGCGAACGAAAAGTAATATAATAATGAAGAAAGTGTATCGTTTGGACAAACAAAGTTCCATCGTAACCTACTTTGGTCATTTCTTTTCTAGTTTGTCTTCTAGATCGATAGTATAGCTTTTTCTATAACGTTTAATATATTATATGTATTTTCTTATCGAGAGTCTACCTTTCTAATTAGATTTTTAAAAAATACGAATTCACATAAAAATCGATTGTAACATTTCGTGAACAATCGATGTAAGATTCAACGCACAGACACTTTCGTTCTGGTGAGAAAATTCGTCTGGTGAATACAAAGAGGTATGGTTTTGGTTTCATGAATGGATCGAGGGGTCGTTTCAGTGACAGGCAAGTCCTTTGATCGACAAAAGAAACTGACAACACGGAATATCAATGAAAATAAAACCTGATTCGAATAGTGAAAGCAAAGACGCGTGCCTTTGTAAAGAAATTATTACAGAACCTGCTATTAATAATATTTCGTAAAAATAAAATTTTAAATTGTTTTAACAGAATTAAAAATGGAACAGCATTTTTCGAACGACCATTTCATTGATATTAAATTACGTGTATCGAAATGGAGATGAAGAATGCTACTTTGTCATTACTGCATGACAATACTTTTGTCGAAAGTGAATCTTCTGTGAATAACCTTGATAATTTTGGAAATATAGGTAATTCTGTGCTTCAAACTATTAATGTTGATTTAAACATAACAATCTTATACGTTCTATTGGTATCTTTTTTGTCTAATTAATTAAAATTTTGTATCTCGTACTTTAGCAAAAAAAACACGTTGAAAATTTAGTGCAAGGAAAATCTATGTTAATGACAGATATTCTGTTCGAGCAACAAAACATTCAGAAATTTCATTCGAATGTTTGGATAATTCTCCTTCATAGTGTCCGATATCAGGAGAGGGAAACAGAAGCGACAACTCACGCGACAATTTGCCACCAAATCACAAGGCGTTTATTTAATTAGAGCAATGTCTAATTAAGCGTCCGGTCCGTACAGTTAATAAGTGATAATAACTCGTTACGGCTCGGCAATTCTTTTCTTTCGTTTTCGCTTCGGCGAGCACAACTAGACGCCGTAATAACACGTCCGTTTCATTGACGATCTGTTCTAAGGCACACGCGAATCCTCAAACCTCGGTATTGATATTCTGTCGCGATAAAGATAACACATCTTTTTTTTTCCCCCGTTCTCGATGAGAGTCACGGTTCCGGTGACTGCAAGTTCCATCGAGAGAAAGCAAAAAACTCCTCGATATCTGATCGTTAGCTTCGTACGAGCAATTGCGAAATCAATTATCCCCGTTGAATGAAAAATTTTGAAACTTATCTGGCTCATAAATTGAACAAAAACGGGGGCGAAAGAGATTCCAACTGTTCGTTAAAATTCCAACCAAAGATGATGTTATGAATATAACTGAATGATGATCACAAGTTACTGTATAAATAATTTCTTATTATTAAGAAATGCGGCAAATGTAACGTAACGTGATTAATGACACAGTCGCCTGTAATAAACGATATTCATTTGATTTGTAAAATTTGATCTTCAATACATCTGTACGTTCATATACTGAAAATTTTATTTTATACACTTTTATTTTGTATTTTATTTTATTTTATATTTTATTTTGTATTTTATTTTATTTTATATTTTATTTTGTGTTCTATTTTGTTTGTATTATTATATTTTATTTCGTGTTTTATTTTGTTTATATTATTATATTTTATTTTTACTATTTTAAATTTTATTTTGCACACTTATTGTTTCACTATTGTATTTCATCAATACAGCAATACAAAAAACACCCCTAGAACGTGCTATCAAATAATATATTATGTCAACCGTTAATTGAACAATGTATATTATCTAGATGTCTTTAGAAATAACTATCAGTTGAAACATTACTGTTACTTTCTATTTTACGGCAAATTAAATGTGTCTCTCAATCGGTCACTTGTGCACACTATGCTTTGTTACGTGCGACTCTTAATTATACAAAATTTTTCTGCGTACTTTCATGTTAACCGCTTGCGCTGGCAACTGATTGCGGACCATAACGAGTGACCAAGCACGTATACAATAACTCGTCGCTTTCTTTTCGAACTCTATCCATCTTCTATCACTAGATAGAAATTATTGAGAAGTAATAATAAATTTATTAGTATTTTGCCTGAGTTATACTCAACTATGCTTGAAACTGCGGAAATATTGCGATTTTTGGGGACAAAAAAATTCTCGACGTGCGTGGCGCAAAAGCAATGAGAAACGAAATGCATGGCCATTGATGCCGATCCTCACTGCCTACCTACAAATTCCTGCGTCTTATTAGCGTGATTATTTCGCGAACCGCAAACACTCTCAGCACGAATCTCATACCGACGTCACGAAGAAAACGACAAAGATCGTTCCATCGCCAAGATGGTTCTTAGCACCGCGCATCCGTTTCTTCGCTCCAGATAACACGCACCTTTCAGCCTCCTGAAACGAACGAACGAAGAAAAATCTGGCCTGACTGGCGTAATCGATCTCGACAGGTAATTATTACGATCGACTTCAAAATAAATCGATTCTGTCACCGCGAAAAACCTTCGAACGTTAAACCTTCTAATAACGATCCCGACGAAATGGTACGCTCGGCGTACGCTCGTTGTTGCGAAATCGAGGATGCGCCTCGTCCAGATCGATTTGCGCATTTGAGCACGGTAATCCAGCAGGTTGTATGTACAGTTATTCGTAATATCGGCATTCGTTTATCCACGACCGCTATTTACCGGCTATCTGCTGCTTCGCCATCGCGGCAAGAAGCTTGCTCGTATTATACTAAGTCATCCAACGTATGTAGGACACGCGTCGTCCATATGGCCGATGAAGGATGTTCACGTGACACCCGCGATCTCGCGCGTTCACGAACGATGGTGAGAAAAATCGTCGATGAATACCGCGACGCTAGGAATTTCGTGTAACGGTGTGTTTGTTTCGACAAAAATCGTCGCATGATAATATATATATATATATGTATGTATATGTATATATATAAATTTATATATATATAATTTTTAATAAATATAATTGAATAAAGTTTTATAATAAAAGTATATTTTAGTAATAATTAAGAATTATATTATTGATGGTTTAAAAATGAAGTTTTCTAAAATAAATAAGTAAAATATTATTTTGTACCTTTCGTATCAGGGTTAATTAATTAATTTTAATTATCTTGAAAATAAATGATCTAAATATATATAAACATGTTTTTTTTTTTTTTTTTTTTGAAATATATACGAAATAAATTTTAATTTAAAATAGTACAATTTTAATTTAATAGTAGTATCAAAATATTCTACCATTATAGTTTTAATGATAATAGTAAATTTAATCGTATAATTTTAATTTTAATTTTATAAAAATTTAATAAATTTTAATTTAAAGTAGCACAATTTTAATCTAATAGTAGTATCAAAATATTCTACCATTATAATTTTTATGATAATATATAATATAATATGTTCAAATTATAAATGTAACATCATACATATGTATATATAATATCATTATAATTTAAATATAATGTAAATGCATAAGTATATAAATAGTGAAACACTGAACGTATCAATAATACATAAATAGTAAAATATCTCATTTGTACGTTATTGCAATTTAAACGATAATAATTAAAGCAAGTGGATTTATGCAATTATGTTTCCGTCTGAATATAATATAATTATATAATTATAATGTAATACAATATATACAATTATAGTATAATTATAATATAATATAATAATATAATTTATAAAAATAATAGCGAGATTTATCTGAAACTTATCGAACGTCGTGACAACTATTGAATAAGGCGAATAATCTTCCCTAAAAAAAAAAAAAAAAAAAAAAATACCACAAAGATTACAAGGGAAACGAAAAACGGAAACATTCGTGAGTTTTCACTGGATTATGTAAATTTCAACAAACCCTATTATTAATTATCCTAGAAACACTCGATTGCTATCGTCTATTGCTGTCCACTAAGAGACTCGAGTATCTCGTGATCACGGAGCAGAAATCACTTTACAGAGTCATCGCTGACTCGGAAAAAGAATCTCAAACAATCAGTCTCCCCAAACTCGCTTCGCGAATATAAACCTCTACTCCTCGACGTTCCACGATATTCCTAAAACCTCTGTACAAGAGCTCGCGACTTTCAAAGTGTAAAACGCGACAAAATGACCACGCTACAGCCGCGCGGAGCGCAGCTTTAATTTTAGAACAGCTGCGGGGCAGCGCTCGCAAATTACGCGCGGTCGCGTGTTTCAAACGCGCGAGGGGTGAGAAGAGGCTCGGATGTTCGTTCATTTTTCCTCGCGAGGCCTCCTGGCTTGCGCCGCGTTCTTCGCCCTCTTTGTCCTTTTACATTCGTCCGGGCTGCGCGATTAGAATCATTCTCGTCTATGCAAGAAGGAGGCTCCATGCCGCGCCGCTTCGAACGTATATCCGTTGGCTGGAAATTGTGCGGCGAAATTGCGCTTAATAAGGGTAAACGAGCACGTCGATCGGGCAAGAATTAGTCCGAGAACATTGCTTGGACGATTCATGCGTTTTCGCTGGCCTATCGCGAGCCTTTTTCCTCTCGACGACCCGCAGGGATCTCGCGCAAACTCATGTTAATGTGACAAAAAGAAAAGAAAAAAAAAAAAGAAAAAATACACGCTGCGGAAATTATTTCATACAATTAAAATGTTTAATAACAAATGGTAATACATAATGTAGTATAATATAATCCATGATGATGTGTTGTATTATAATATTGTAATAAATAATATATATTAAATTATAATTTAATAAAATATTATAATATTTAATATATTAATATATATATAAATATATTACACATTAAAATCTTATAATATATTATATTATAATTTAATATATAATATAATATTATAATAAATAATAAATAAAACTTTTAATATTATTATAAATGTTATATTAAAAATATTGTAACATGTTATATCATAATATTGTAAATATATATATATTGGCAAATATTATAATAATGTAACAATATATTATTTTATTTACAATATACATAATAATAATTTATTATTATATTATATTATCGCGGAGGCAATTTATCATTAGAAATATTCAAGTTCGAAGATAGTGAAGAGCAACGTGAAAAATCGTATCAACGAATATTTCTTGTTACCAAAGAGAAAACGTACACGGTATGAAAAAAGTTGACCCCGTCAAAATTCTTAGTATTAACGGTGATAAGGAAGAATTCGCACAATGATCACTAGTTCAGCTCTACTAGTAAACTCTTTAAATCCAGTGGATTTATTCGTAATCTCGTTTGACGATCGATCCTCGTCGATTAATGAACAACGAAACTGGAAGCTAGTCGAGATTGAATTTAAAAGAAAAAAGAAAACAAGAAAAAGAAACTGAAATCGCAAATGAAAAGCTAGCGTTAATGGATTGACCAGAGTGTGTGATCCAATCTCGCATGATACGAAACTAGATAAGGAAGAGCATAGAAATTGTAACGCTAAACGTGATATCGCGCACGACTATCGTCTTACGGCATCTCTCATCTCGCGAACTGAAATACAGATCGTGGAAAAATCAGCGGTTTTGTTGAGTCCTCCGTTCAACTTCACTTTCATTGCACTCTGTGGAGAAGTGGTATATGATACAGCTATAAATGTACAATAGCTTGGACTCATATTTTTCTTTTATTTCTATTTATTTGACGTCACTTTTCTGAGTCGTGTAAAGCAGATTTATGCAGTTTGACAGGTTTCTGAATAATTTAGCGGTTTTTGAATTGCTTTTCATTGTAAATACTCGTATTTATATTCATAAAATATAAATCTCTATAATATTTTATAATATGTTTCTCTCTAAAATATTTTATATTTATATAAAATATAAATCTCGACAATATTTTGTACAATTTTTTTCTCTATAATATTTTATATTTATATAAAATATAAATATCTACAATATTTTGTAATATTTTTCCCTCTATAACATTTTATATTTATATAAAATATAAATCTCTACAATATTTTGTAATATTTTTCCCTCTATAACATTTTATATTTGTATAAAATATAAATCTCTACAATATTTTATAATATTTTTCTCTCTATAACATTTTATATTTATATAAAATATGAATCTGTATAATTCGTAATATAAATATAAATATTTCGTATTATACCACACACGTTATATTGTATTAAAATGACCCTAACGGGGATTAAAGATACAGACATTATATCCCACAATCCCAAGGTGATCAAGGTTTATTTTTCCTTCGAACGAGGAAAAGTTTAATGACCGACCTCAGTCAAAAATCTCGGAGGAATTTTTACGAGTTTCGAGGGGCTCTCAGAAATAAAAATACGTATAAAAAGTAACGGTAAATCCGGGCCCGTTCTTTCTGTTCAATTAGTATCGAGTATTTCCGAGGTGTTCCTGTCGTTAATTCCACCGAGAGAGCATAAATCCAACCGCACGATCGCTTTTATTCCCTATTATTCTAATTGTTTACGGACAATCAAGCGCCGCATAGCACTTCCGGCCGCATGGTTCATCGTCATTCCATAAACTTCGTTCGAAAGTGAAGCGTTCGACTCGCAACGTCGACTTTCAAAATGAATCTTTCCAACAAAGTTTAATCACTATGCCTGATACGTAGTAATTAACAGCGTTGCAACTAAATACAAACTTGGTATTTTCGTGTGTGCACGATGGCTGACTTTCGGATATGCAAAGCAGAGCAACCGTTTAAGTTTCGCGTAATTTGCAATGATAATTAGGCGTCTGATTAATCGAGGAAGTCTCGGCGAGCTTGTAAGAAATTTCAAACGGTAACAATGGAATTATATACCTGGTTTTGGAATGGAATTTTTCAAGAGGAAAAAAGTCGAACGCGGAGGTTAAATTCACAATTATTATTTTATTTATTTATTTGCAATTAAATTTATTATCTTAATATTGAAGTGAGAAAGGAGGTAAAGATCGTTGCTCTGAAATTTAACTCTTTATAATCCTGACGGCACTGAATATACAGAATTGAAAAAGTTCGCGAGGAAATTTCGATGAATTTCGACGACTCGAACGACAGAATTTTACGCCTTTGAGAAATTATATTAAGAAACGAGAAACACTTGGGAAAATTAATCTCTCGCGTAAAAATATAAATACAGGAAATTTGATCTAAATCAGATTCTACAGTTGCTTGATTTTCCAGATTAATCTCGAATTTAACCGAAAGAACTAAAAACGCGTCGTCGTTCAATAAATTAAATAAATTCGGGACCTAAACTCGTAAATATTCCAAAGTTACTCGAAAGAAATTCGAATTATTCTCGAATATACGAATAAACAATACAGCAAAATAATAAATAAATAAACAATTAAATCCAGCGGGCAGTACATGCACACTAACCTTGGAAACGCTAGTCTCAGGTCAGCCCTCAGCTTGTTCAGAAGCTCGCTGACCGACGTGAATTGTCTCAAGGTCATCTCGCCGCTTCCGGAAGCGTAGCCGGAACTCGAACTGGTTGTCGACGGCAGAGTACCATGCGAGTCTTGAACACTTCCTAATGGACGTCTTCCCCATCGTCTCAGGGCGATCGCGTAGTCCTCGGCGTTGTACGTAGGTGGTCTTAATCGCTCCTGCAAAGAAAATCACCAACGCTCTGGACATGATTGCTCGCCCGTCTGGTTCCCTAACAGCATAATCGAACAAAGACGATAGCCTGTAGGTGTTTGCCAATTCCACGCGTTTTTCTTTTGTAAAATGAGAGAACAGGGGAAACACATTTTCACATTGAAGAAAACTCTAAATTCTAAGCTTGTGTCTTAGTTTGTATAATTTAGATAATTATCTTAATACTTCGAGCTCGAATGAGTATATTCCACCAGTAAGACGAAAATTTGGTTCAAACAAATGGAGTCTGTATAAACGGGGAACGTGCAACTGAACACCATACTTTGATGATGTAGCAATCGAGTGCCACGGTGTGCAGCTTTTTGTGTTAGATTTAATTTAGTTTCCTAAGTACACATTGAACTTGACACCGTCGCTAGGTAAGGATCGATTTCGAAATGCGGATTCATGGATCGTGAAGATCAATTTATCGCCTCCGACTCGGCAACACCACGGTGTAGTTACACGCTTCTCAGATAATTAAAACCCGTATCCCACTCGTGCTTTATCGCTTGCACTCAGACTCCTGCTTCGCTCCATTAGAGCAGAATAGGGAATTTAGGAACAATTTGTCGATCGATTTGTTTCGAAGATTAGTCTGGTCGCTTTCCAAATGACGGATAATGAGATCGTCTGGCTCGATTGTGGCTTGCCATTGTGGTTAATCGGTTTTAAACGAGAAACTGAGTTTCCATTCGACGAGCGTTTGCACGCCCGGCTGAAAATGAGATGAACCGCAGACCAATCTAACGATTCTCTCCGGAGAATTTCATTGCCCTTCGCAGACTGTAGAATTTACGAGAGTACTGAAAAAATTGACGAAGTTCCGCGACATCTAAATACTAATATAAATAATTATTAGATCCATCCTTCTTTTTTTCTGTGTCATCGACGATTTCAAAGATATTCGAGCGGGTCGATTTAAATAAATTACTCTGTATATTGTACATTGACTATATATCGAATGTATTGAATACATATTGATGTGATATATTCTGGACGTTTTATTTCCTCACAAAAAATAATAAGAAAAATATAGAATAAAATTTAGAATTAATATAGAATAAAATTTAGAATTAAATTTAGAATTAATATAAAATAAAATTGAGAATTAAATTTAGAATAAAATTAAAATTAATACAGAATAAAATGTTTTGATTTGAGGTTTCGTTTTCGACAGAATCAAGCTTGAAGATGTCGTCAAGTAGACTCGCTGTTAATTAATTCCAGATGCTTATTTCACATGCGAAAATATGCAAACAACGTTGGGATAAAATTTTGCCCCGTTCTCGAGTGTATAGTACAAGGCTATTGTTAACAAAAGATATTCAAAGTCTCTCTTGTTTCTTGAAAACGAAGCTCTGAAAATGATTTATCCCACATCTCTTATTTTGCTACATTTGTTAATTATCGTTTCCTGTCGCGTACAGAATTATTCAGCTAAATTCAGGTATACTCGATTAACCGGTCAAGCTTGATCCTCTCGAAATCACGAGTCAAAATATTTTACTTCGTATTCGTCTCTCGTTTCTCGTGTTAACGACGCGTGAAAAATGATTCACAGTTGTTGATATCGGTTCAGTTATCCTCCTCGCCGTATTTAGATATAATCGATGTTCCAGGTCCACGAGAGTCGCGATCAATCACGCGCTCGTTCTACTAAAATCGACGAACGACTATGACGGGCCGTCATCGTTTTGACGAACGCCAGTAACGATGTATTATTTTTTTTCTCTTCCTTTCGAGAAACGACAAAGTAATTAGCGTTCCTTTCCGGGATACGGCGTAAATCGTCCAACGACGATCATGATTGAGTAGAGGTGTGCATAGATCAATCATGTCTTGTTTTTTTTTTCTTTTTTTTTATTTTTCGGTTTCAACGAACGTGTAACGAGATCTCGGCGAGAAAAGAGATCGTTAAGGGGAGGGAGGAAAGGTTTCACTCGCAAGCGTGGCGATCGTGCAAGCAATTAGGCGCCCCCGAACGAAAAGAACACTTACGGAGGTTACTCTGAATATCTGCGAGAGATGATTTAATAATCATCCGCGGTGTAACGATAATTTTCGTACGAACTTTTCAGAGAACAAGTATTATAATTTGTATAATCGCAGAGTCCACTGATTCTCTCGTCTATTAGTGATCTGTCGTTCGTGCAATGAAAGTTTCAGTTCATTTAATCGAATATCGACTGAAATAAACTTTTTTGATGTTTAATTTAATTTATGATTAGAACAAGTATTTTTATTTAGTTAATTATGGACGGAGTTAATTACTATAGAAAATTTCTTATACGCAATTATAAGTATTATGATAGTTTTGTGTAAATTATATGTGTGGAATACAAAACATTTTAAAATGACGATTATGTTGATAAAATTTGAAATAGTCTGAAAATGTATTAAAATTACATTTAAAAGTAAGTATTTAGTAATTTAATGTACTAAAGACAAATATTTAGCAATAATTTAACATACCAAAGACAAATATTTGGTAATAATTTAATATATATGAAAAGTGATTTTGAGCATGCTGCATTAAGTGTCAAAGATGATTCTGTAATACTAAATATTGAGACACATAAATAACGTAATAATTCAAAATATTTTAATTGTAATATTGAACAACAACCATTTATAATATTGTCATGTGACGTAACATTATCATTTAATATTATTATCAAATAGCATTCAATATTTGTCACAATGATCGAGAACCTTTCAATACTTTTCTACGACCACCGTGATTTTTTAATATCCAGAAATAAACTCCTGTTACAATTTTATCTTCACACGATGCAAATGTTCAAACTACGATCTTCATTTCCAACAATTTCCTGAATTTTCTAATTGCAGCGCAATTATCGAATCATAGTGAAACAAAACAAACTCACGTATGCAACCTAAATACCTATGCACGAGGATGTCACGCTTTCCTGATTCGCCTAAGCGTACCCAACGAATGCTCGCCTGTCAATGCGTTCGCCTTGTCATTTATTTAACAATCTAAAGGAAGAAAGAAGAAAACCAATGCTCGCGGAGAATGGTGAACGCGGCGTTTCTCAATGCTTGATCCAATTTTAAACTCGCGCGTTTTTCTCAATTAGAGTGAGAAGAGACTTCGAACGTTGGTAAAAGTCGCGACTTTCACGAGAGAATCCGCGCGAACGCAGTTTTCCAATGGGTGTTTAGACGAAGGAGCCGCGTTAACCATTCTATTGTGATGACGTAAATCTCTCATTAGCGCGACGACGTTATTTCTTCATTTTTTTTTTTTTCACGATGTTAAGAAAAGCGAGACACAACGGAGAGATGTTCTCGATGATCGAGGTCGAAACGATTCTCGAAACTTTTTTACGTAACGATACTCCTCCACTTCTGTTGCGTGTTTTTTCTTTGAAAAAAACTCGAATGATCTTTGTTGATCACTTGCATTTTTAACCCTTCAGGGAGGATGTTGAAATCGCACGACAATTTGCTTCATGTCTCTCCAAAGCGTAAAGTCTTTACTTTGATATTATCTGACGTTCTTGCTTTTCCAAATGACATTACACCTTCCAAAAATTGTGAAATTCAAAGAAGAAAAACTTCCTTTTTTTTGTAAATGAATCCACCATAGTCTTGAAGATTGAAATATTCTTTCAAAGTCTTTTGCACGACTTTTCCTTTCATCTTCAAAGGGTTGGATGAGGAAATTTAGAATGACAATTTCTAAAAATGTAAAATACGAATTGCCATATGATTTTTTTTTAAGGAAATGATAACGATCTAATCTCATTGATTCAACTATATTCAAAATATAATATAAATATTACGTCAATAATATCATATTGATCATTTGATCATTAAATCGAAAATCAATATAGAATTAATTAATGCAAATCCTCTTAATATATGAATAATTCTTTACTATTATTAATATTTTATTAATACTAATACTTATTTACAAGATATTTCATTAAAAAAGTCACCTTGTTGTTTTTGTATAATATATTATCGTTATATATTGTAGACGTGAACCTCGTGAAAATGCACTGAACATTTGTTAATAAAATTTCTTCGCATCTCCAGAAACAACGGAGATACTTGAGATGGACCAAATGTGTATACATATAATACAACATTCTACGTACATAACGATATTAAAATATTCACACGGAGGTGGCAAAGATGGCATAAAATTTTACTGACATTGTATATTATCAAACAGAAGATTTTTCGACGAAACAAAACTTTTTCAACAATATTCTCCAGAAAGACTGTAATTAAAGTCCCAAGCAATCTTCCTTCGTCGTCTAGTTTCCCGATCGAATATTTAATCGATAATGGCAACTACGATCGACTACGATCCAACGCATAATATAGCTATTTGCAGTTAGCAGTTACGACAAATAGATCAGAAACTGCACGGATTATAACAGAGAGCGAGCCCCAACTACCAATTTCCTTCCTTCGACACATTTCTAAGTCGTTTATCGAAGTTCCCACGGTATCCTAAGGGCAAAACAACCGGCAAAGAAGACGAAGAGAAAAACGAAAGAAACAAAACCACGCTGCCCCCCTCCCCTCATTCATTGATCAAACGTTAAATTTTACGCTGATTAAAAGCAAAGCCTGTTGATACACTGATACGCAGGTTGAATGATTAGGCTCTTCGTCGGGCTAATCCCTTCGAAAGACACACTGACATACCTTTTCCGGCTGCGGACCCCACGGCTTCACCACCAGCAACTCTTCCTCCGCGTTCGGAGCCATGTCCGTCTCGCTGAAACGAATAAAACGAAAGAATTTTATTTTCCAAGTATGCCTGCGTACAGGTAGTTCTCGTTACGTGCAACACCGAGGAGGAATCGTTTCGAAACGCTGGACGATGCGCGTTTATTAGTATAATTTGGAAAGCGTGGCACTCAGATCTGGAGTTATTCAGCCCTTTGCCCGCTGGCAACTGGTTCGCGGACCGTAACGAGTGACCAAAACCGTACGCAATATATTTACATGTATATGTACGTATACATGTATACAATACACGTACGTATATATTTTATAGCTGAAGAAGTATCTCGTCTTTTACGGAGGCCACTATTTCTCGATACGATTCGAGGATACATAGCGAAATGTATAACAAAGAGTGTAAGGTTATGTCAGAGTAAAAAAAATTTATTGTACTGGCGTGAATCTCAATAGATAAGTTTTGAAATAAAAATTGAAAGTGTCGTATTTGAAAATAATTTAAAATTCAATTTAAAATTTCTAATTTTAAAATAAACTCGCGCTCTGCGACGAACAATTTTCTAGGTACAGCGTTGAAACGTTTCACCCTTTTTCTAAACAATTTCCTAACGCAGCGTCGAAACGCTCATCTGTCCTTTTCGTCAACGTTGCGATTCATTGCTACACGTGCAGCGTTGTGAAACGACGGGCGAGAGGATTTCACCTTTCGTTCCGCCCCGATCGAAGTCGAGAACAGATAGAACGCCTCGCCGTTTCAATCATATCGCGACTCGGCCTAAACTTCAGTTCCGCTCGATCGTGGATTAAACGCGGCCTATGGCTGCCGCTGATGCTGAATTTATTACGGCGCTAGTGATCGCGGCTCTTCACGCGAAGGAAAATTCTTATCCGAGGGCTCGAGATCAGTTCTCGTCCTAGCCGAGCAACTCGCTTAAACAGCGCCAATTAATCCAACGAGCTTACAACAACAATTTTATTAATAACTTTCGCACCTCGTTAGGGATTGATGAGGCACCGAGGCATTGTGTTGTATGCGACTGAATATTCATGCTGTTCGGCGAGGATGGGTGGTCGGTTGGCAAATTTGCTTAATAAACTGTCGTCCGTTTGTGGTTCGACTTTTGACTCGTGTCTTTTCTTTTTTTTTTTTTCTTTTTGATTCGTCTGTTGAAGATTTCTGTTGAAATCGAACTCTACACAATTTTTGGTAATAACTTGTTGCAAGTCTTTTTTTATTGAAATGTTTAATTGTCTAATTTATTAAATATTATTAGTTATAATTGGAAGAAACGTTGAAATCGAACTGTAAATAATTTTGGTAATAATTTTACACAGTTCTTTTTATTGAAAGATTTAATTTATTAAATGTAATTAATTTAATATTATTAGTTATAATTCGAGGTGTTTTAGTTCGGATTCAATATGATTGTTTAATATGTACATGTTGAAACGAATTATTAATTTCAATTTTATATTATTTACTTTATTTATATTTAATGAAAGAATTAATTACTTTCTATTAAATTAATAGAAAATTTCATTTTTATAATATGAATTCAAATCATATACTTTCCTCAAGTTCATTAATTAATAATTTTTTATGATAAAATCAAATAAATTATTTGACATAAATGAAAAAATATAATAATCAAAGTATAATGTCGTAAAAAAAAGTTGCTTAAATATGTAAATGGATATTCAATTATTTGTATACCTAATCACGTTAGTATAATAAATGTTCGATGTAAAATTTGATTAACCGGGTAAAATTTTAAGACTATTGTACAGATACAATTTTAACTCTCATCTCTTTCTCATTTTCTCGACGTTTTCTTAAAAATTTGCAACTGATGTCAAATTGGAGAAAAATTAATCACACGGCGGGAGGATGAGTAATTAAATTACTATTCAATTATGTAACCTACTCTCAGATATAAATTACACTGTCACCATAATTAACATGGCACTGTGCCTCGTCAGAAATAACCACATCTCATCCAAACGCCAATTTCTCAACACTGTATTTACCCACAATCTCTATTTAACTATCAAACAAAAGTCATTGCTGTCTCTCTCTCTCTCTACATATATATATATATATATGTATATATGTTATATACAACTCGTTTCAAAACAACGTACAAACGAATAATCACGATGAAAAATCGGACGACGCCAACATACTAATTTCGACGTAAACGTCTCTCTTACAACGTGATGAAGCAACAACCCTAGAATTTCCTCCGAAAATAAACTCGCGAGCTGGGTTTAATCGTCGGCGGTTGAAATTTAATAGATTGAGGTATTTTACGGTCTCGGACGCGGCCGATAACATCTAACACGCGCAAGCCTGTTATTCAGATAATCTTTCACCTGGACCCGAAAGCTCGCGCTCGCCGGTTCCACGATCCGAGGCGACGTACATGAATGCAACGCGATTCCGCTTGGATGGAAGACGCGCGGCGATACGAGGAGGACACGGAGGATGGTACGTTTTTGTTATGTTAGCCGCGATAATAACGAGTCACGATTTTCTATAATAAACAGCGAACGAGTAACCACAGGTTTTGTATAAATCATCTCTACTGTTACTGTTAGCGTCACGATGTACAGGGGACGGGCATTCTTTTGTAATTGAAGCCGATACAACGATTAGGCAACCAGGAATACTCGCGTGGTCACGGAGACTTTTTATATTTTTAATTTCATTTAATTTGCGGGGAACATTAATTCTAGTCAAATTGATGAATCTGAATGCAATCTAATAACATTTAATAGTATTTTAATAGTAATATTTAACATTTAATAGTATTTCAACAGCAAAATTAACATTTAATAGTATAGTTTTAGTAAAATTGAAGAATCTGAACGCGATTTAATAACATTTAATAGTATTATAATAGTATTTTAATAATAATATATAATTTTTTTTTAATAGTATTATAATAGTATTTTAATAGTAATATTTAATATTTAATAGTAAAATTAACATTTAATAGTATAGTAAATTTAACAGTATTATAATAGTATTTTAATAATAACATTTAATATTTTTTTAATAGTATTTTAATAATAATATTTAATATTTTTCTAATAGTATTTTACTAGTAATATTTAATATTAAATTTAATAGTAAAATTAACATTTAATAGTATAGTTAATTGTAGTAAAATTTAAGAGTCTGAAATACTACAGTACAGTATTTCATAGTCTACTGTATCTCTGAACTAATTTAAACTTACTACACTTCCGAACTAAACACAGTCTGCCTGCTATATTTCTGAACCAGTCACACGCAAAAGAGGAAAATCGAACGTCTCGATTTTGACATTACGAAACGAAAATCGAGCGACAGCACTTCGACAACAACACAGGGAAAATATCCCGGATGCCGTGGCAACGAATCGGTACGCGGATTTCCAGCGGCGTCAACGAATCGCGGCGCGGATCCAATCCGACCGCGCTCATCATCATTAATCTTGAAAAATGTTGTTTCACCGAGCGTTCCGTACAGTCACGCGGCGATTCGCCGCGTGTCAAAGGGGGCCGCCTCGCGGAAACGTCAGCCCCGTGCATACGGAACGCGCGGCGGCGAACGCGTGCTCGTCAAGAAGCTCGACGATCTTGAGCGGCGGTACGCAGTAGCATAACGTAGCATAGGTAACGAAGGTAGCCGCGGACCTGGGTAGATACTTACCACGAGGAGGACAGCCCAGAGAGGCATTGACCCGCGCGCGAAGCGTACGCGCACGCACGTACACGCGTGTACACGCTTTCGTACGCTCCTCGCGTGCGCGACCTAGCCGGCTTCCCTGAGCGCGCTTTGCCACGCAGTCCACGGTGTCCTTTATGGAATTCCAGCTTTCCAGAAGCCGGCGATACGACGTCGCCGCGTAGGGAAATTGGAGAAAGTAGCGAATCATCGCGACGCGAAATTGCCAGACGATTGGACACGGTAGAGGGTCGATGGCATGTACATAGGGCCAAGTTCACGACCGATTCTTAGTCACCGTCGTTCAATACTGACAATAGTGTGTTTTGATTAAAATTTTCAAGTAAATAAATGTTTTGCACTTTCGTACAAATATTTTCAAGTAGATGTAACGTAATTTTCAATTAAATAGATGTAATGTAATTTTGAACGAAAACTTTCGAGTAAATAGATGCAATTTGTCTTGTTCTAAGGGTGTTATTTCGGTCATGTGCGATTACTATTTCGTCAAATTGTTTTACACCTTCTTCACAGGTTTTTGCTCTTATTTTCTGTAATTGTCTGTAATATTGATACCAATGGAACATACGCAGAAAAGCTCGTAATATCTTTATGAAGATAAATGATACACGAACCAGATCTGTTTTCATGATTAGTTTACAATATAGAAAAATAACGACAGTACAGGAAATATAAAAGTTCCAAAGTCAGAAAAGTATTGACACAATTCTCGTTTCGATGCTTAGTACAATATTTAATTTAATGTTATTAAAACAGCTATGAAATATCCCTCTATAAATGATTGTTTTCGAACAAGGGATAAATAATTTTAATAATTTATAAAGCTAATTTATAAGCTGTTTAATTTCCTTGTAGCTCAACTTTTTTTGATCTACTCTGACCATACCACATATTCATACGTGATGCCACACGTGTCTATATCACATACATATGTCTCAGCCACTGATTTGTGGTCTTTAATCTGTATTTGTAGATATTCCTATATTTTCTATACTCTTATATATATTTCTATATTTCTATATTTGCTATACTCTTATATATATTTCTATATTCCTATATTTTCTATACTATTATATATATTTCTATACTTCTATATATGTCTTATATTTCTATATTTCTATACTCTTATATATATTTCTATATTCCTATATTTTCTATACTATTATATATATTTCTATACTTCTATATATGTCTTATATTTCTATATTTCTATACTATTATATATATTTCTATATTCCTATATTTTCTATACTATTATATATATTTCTATACTTCTATATATGTCTTATATTTCTATATTTCTATACTCTTATATATATTTCTATATTCCTATATTTTCTATACTATTATATATATTTCTATACTTCTATATATGTCTTATATTTCTATATTTCTATACTATTATATATATTTCTATATTCCTATATTTTCTATACTATTATATATATTTCTATACTTCTATATATGTCTTATATTTCTATATTTCTATACTCTTATATATATTTCTATATTTCTATATTTCTATATTTTCTATACTCTTATATATATTTCTATATTTCTATATTTCTATATTTTCTATACTCTTATATATATTTCTATATTTCTATATTTCCTATACTCTTATATATATTTCTATATTTCTATATTTCCTATACTCTTATATATATTCCTATATTTTCCACACTATTATATATATATATTTCTATATTTCTATGTATGTCTTATATTTCTATATTTCTATATTTCTATATTTCTATACTCATATATATTTCTTTATTTTCTATACTCTTATATATATTTCTATATTTTCTATATACTATACTTTCACAGTATATTTCTATACTCCTCTCTGTAGAAAATAAAACTTTATCACTATATTTGAGACAAAAGAATACTTCGACACATATAATACTTATAGTAAGAAAACTAAAACTCGTTAATTAGAAATTTAAAAAAAGAAAATTGAGAACAAAAGGGTTAAGATAGGATTTCTTACAAGCATCGAACGAATATATCGCCGCGTAGATATAGGAGAGCAAAAACGTGCAAACGTGTGTTTGACGTGCGTGCGTCTGACGATTGTAGGAAATCCCACCTCGAGCTAATCAACGCAACGGTGCGCGTCCCTGATAATGCTCCGTGTTTCTGGAACGCAAGTCCTGGAAATCGGGTCGACGTGGTGGAACGGTTGCAACAATCGAATCATCGGCAACGTGCGCGAGAGCGTTTCTTTCACGCGTAACAGTAAAACGCGATTGATTTAACCGGCGATGCAGCCTGATTTATGGACGCTCCTTCGTTAGCGCAACTCTGCACTTTGTCACGCTTGTTTTCTTTCCCGTTTCAACAATGTCGATAAAATGAAACCGTCCGACGGAAGAAACGTTCCTGGGCGATTTTGTCTGGGTTAAGGCTTAAAGCTCAGTCCACACTGTGCTGCTTCGAAGGTTCCATTTCACGCTAATTTATCGCTTTCGCTTAATCACTCGCAAGTGATCCTTTGCACGAGTTAATTTTTATTGAAGTAAAATAAGAAATAATCCTGAGGGAAGATGAGGCTTATGCGATAAAATTAAATATTATTAAAGTAACGATATATAATAATGATATAAATAAAATTAAATATTTGTATAGAAAATACAAAGTGAAATGAAACGTTATTTTGTTTGACAGTCGAACAATGAAATACCTAATTCAGAGAACAATCATTTGTTCAAATAAACTAATGTAAGATTACTTTAAGATAATATTGAACGGAATGATACTTCAGATAACGTTTCGAATATGTTATTAAAGTAATGCCTACGTGAATTCAGAAGTTCATACAACAGGAGTTTATTATGCTCTGTTAATGATTTGTTTTGTCTACATAATAGAAGTGAATAAATGGATTCAACTAATGAATATTCATTTAATTGACTGTTGATTAAAATTTGATTAAAAAAAAAAGAATGGAGTTTTACTGTCATTCTCAAATTTTCATATATAATTGAATAGTAATGGTAGAATGGTGCATGTGTGAATGGTACATAAATTATAAAAATCTTCAGCTTACACTAATTTGACGAGCATTAAACAAGTTTCGTCACGTCAAAATTTTGAGAATCAATTATTTAAATTGTACGCAGTCACATTCTGAACGATATTTCAATCTTTGATCGTTCTAGATGTTTCGAATCAATTTAGAGATCAACCTTATCCAAAACTGAACTGATAGTGTAAACATGCTACCGTCAAAAAAAAAAAAAAGATTGGTGTAATTTCAGAAAAAGATGATATATATACACCACTACATAATTACATATAAATTATTAATATTTCTTTTAATTTTAATACGCATACAAATGTATACTGAAAAACTTAGATGAAATTTTAATCCACTGAACATTTTACAAGTACTTCAATTGAAATTTAAAATATAGACAGAAGAAGTATTAATATCGAGTTCTTATAATAAGAGAATATAAATTGAAAAACAAAAAATTGAAAGAATAATAAAATTATTCTATTACCAAACACACTCAATTGCCAGTCTACATTTAGACGACAATTTGGAAATATTTGAGAACAAGTCGCTTCTATGTGGAGGATCGTGACTAAAGTGTTAATCAGCTGCAACAATAGTGTACGAATAGTCGAAATCTGAAAATTTTAAAATTGTCGTCAGATTGACAATCCAAAGAATCGATATCCGATCAAACGAAGAACGAAGATCGCGAGAAGACGGATCGGTAGTGTGGATCGAGCCTAAAAATGTCGGCCGCGTGTTGCAATTTGCGGCAGCGTTTCTCGCAGCAAGCATTCGTAGTATTTTAATTCCTCGAAAATTGCCAACACCAGAATCAGCGCTCTGTTACTGCGTCGAGTGCAGAGAAAAACGCCATGATCATCCTGGCTGGCTGAGCACACAGCTCATCCACGAATAGATAATGCAACGCTCGAGGAGGCGCCACGAGTCCCTGTCCTCGATGGAATTTGAGAACGTTTCCGCACGGAGAAAAAAATTCGAGCACTGTCAAGCGCGAGGTCGCTATCTAAACACCCTGCCCCCGTTTCTCCGATATTTACGCGGCCGTTGTTGATTCGATACTCCTCCTCGCGGCGAAGCAAGATGAAAGCAGTTGTCCGCGCGAGAAACTGGGCTCACCCTCGCAATTACTTGGCGAAATGGAACCCATTCGGCGCGCACCGCGTTCCCTCGAGCTATTACGAACGAAGGTCGCACGAACTGGGGGAAGTACAGTTGAATCCATAGAGGCGAGCACATTGTAAGCATCACGGTACTCGTAATGCTTCCCGTCGGCTGTTTGCTCGAGGTATCGGTTATCTCGGGCCAGAAACGAAGAGAGAGAGAGAGAGAGAGAGAGAAATGCTCTCGGAGAGGCGGCGCGCGATCGGCCAAACAGGCGCCACGACTCGCTGCGGTTTACCCCTATCCGCTTTGAATCCACCGAAAAAAATCACGTCGATCGAGAGTTCGTTCGATCGTCGATCTTGACGACCATTAGCAGACTACACGAGAAAGAGAAAGAGAGAGATAGAGAGATTTTTTTCGCTGTAGCACCACGATTCTCCTCTAGACGGTGGAATGCTAACCGACGCCCGGAAGTATAGTCGATCTTCCATATCTGATCTTCCAGCGACCGAGAAAGAAGTCAATTCGCATTCCCTGGTTGATACTGTTGGAAAAACTTCGTTGGATATTTGCCGGGGAACTCTGCGGGCTTTTGTCTAGTAGCGTGTTGCGTAATATATGTCCTCGTGCTTCCTCCATCTACTTTTCTTTCTCCATTTCTTCCTTCCCCCGGTAGAGAATATTTCGTGAGAGGCAATTCGCAGCCAATTAACTAGGATCTCATTGAATGCTAACGCGGTGTTAATGACAGGAGGAGGGGACGCGTTGAAATATATCTGGTGATCTATGTTGTTATCGCAGCCGCGACGTCAGCCACGTTGCGCTGGCAACTGATTTGCGGACCATAACGAGTGACCGAACCGTATACGATATAATCGTCGCTTTCTTCTTGAGCTGAAATTGAGCTTGAAAATTTCTCTAATTTTATTTCCAATTTTGTGCTTTAATATAGTTATTTACCTAGTAATAATTATTTAATTATTATGCTACCATTTATCGAAATTTTTTCTACAAGTCAATTTAACCGCTTGCGCTGGCAACTGATTTGCGGACCATAACGAGTGACCGAACCGTATACGATATAATCGTCGCTTTCTTCTTGAGCTGAAATTGAGCTTGAAAATTTCTCTAATTTTATTTCCAATTTTGTGCTTTAATATAGTTATTTACCTAGTAATAATTATTTAATTATTATGCTACCATTTATCGAAATTTTTTCTACAAGTCAATTTAACCGCTTGCGCTGGCAACTGATTTGCGGACCATAACGAGTGACCGAACCGTATACGACATAATCGTCGCTTCCTTTTTCAACTGAAATCTTTGAAAATTTCTCCAATTTTATTTCTAATTTTGTACTTTGATATAGTTATTTATCTACAGTTCCATCTGGTAATAATTATTTAATTATTATACTACTATTTGTCGAAATATTTTTTGCAAAATTTTCCCAAAAATTAAATAGACGTTTAATTAACTGTTAAATTACTATACTGTTGTCAATAATTATTGTCGCATAACTGTAATAATATTATATGATATAATAATCATCATAATAATTGGAAAAGGCCTACCAAAATGATCGATTCAGGACTTTTCAAGTAAATTTTACTAACCTGCAATGATTGCGGACCATAACGAGTGACCGAACCGTATTACCGCCCTTTCTGTATTAGATTTATGAACAAAAAATTTATCCACATGTTCGAAGGAACAAAGACGTCGTTGCCTTGTACGCAAGCTGTCCACGTATCCCTAAAGTTTCATAATACTCTGAATATCCTCCCCTGTCGGTTACGAAGCAGTTCGAGGTTATGAAACGTGACTGCGTTGAACGCTGGTCTTTTTGCACGACATTTAACGGGACTGCTAGCCAAAGGGATCGATTCGAAAGGAAGAACGTGAAACAGCGAGTGAAAACTGAGGAAAAGAATAGCGGGGAGTAATTGCCCAGCACGGAGGCTGTTTTAAAAGAAGTCGTCATATGACTCGGTGGATCGGGGGTACGTGAGACTTTTCCATCGGTGAACAGAGACGAAACCGTCTGTGTTCCTTGGAACACGGTAATTGCTGAAATTAAGTAAACTGTAAATACGACTACGGAATTGCATTCTCGCCGGTTATACGAAAATGGCGCGCAAATGTGTTCGCCCCGGTTGGCAAAGAACGGAACAAGAAGATCCTTAGCGGATGATAATTAGCCCGGCAGCAACTCTCTTTGGCGTAAAAGGCTAATCTACGATTAACCCAGCCATTTTTTTCTGGCCACGGTACAATGCTTCTGTTGCAGCCCTGGTAATTGCTCGCCATTTTTCTTTTTCTTTTTCTTTTTTTTTTTTTTTTTTTTTTATGTCGCAGCTATCTGCGAATTTAGATCTCGCGGTGACTACGTTTGATCACAACCGGTTGCGCGTCTCCATCTACAATTTCTAGTTTCTACAAATTCGTTTCGATGGCCAGAATCCCGGAATGACCAAATTTCAATTTTCCTTTCTTCTTTTTTTTTCTACTTCTGTCTGGAAATTTCTGAAATTCTGGAAAACTTAAGTATCTGCAACTTTTATTTTTCCAAATTATCCTCTGAAATTCTGCATTCTTTCGTGGGGAATTTTTCGTGGAAGATTTCAGAATTTAGCATTTGCAATTCTATAAAATTCCAAAGGAATTACAATATTTTAAATAATTCTTTTTCAATTCGACTTTACTTCAAAAACTGACTTTGTAAATTTCGCAAAATTCCAAAGGAAGAACTTCGATCTACCAATGTTTCAAATATTCTTGATCTTTTCCTTAAAATTTCTAGCTAACATTCCAAGTAGGTATTTTTCGACTCGACACTTGTTTAAAATCCAATTTCTAAGAATTATGTTCTATTCTTATTCACTGATATTTCAATTCGACCTTTCTTTAGAAATTAATCTTTGAAATCTCAGAAAATTCCGAAGGGAAATCCCAATTGCTATTTTTAATCGAATTCTTCCTCTCTGGAATCCAACGTCTGAAGTTTCATAAAATCCCACGAAAAATTGCCATTCAATTCGCTAATATTCCAAGAATCTTTCTCTAAAAACCCAATCTCGAAAGATTCTACTTTCCTAACATCCTAAGTACCATCAAACTATTCGACTCGTCCGCGAGATACCACGAAATTCCGAAGGAACAAATCCTCGCCTCGATCCGCTGATCATCCGACGGTCGTGCACGCGTCTTAATAGAACGTTTACTATAATAATCTCGACGCGAGTTCTACGATGACTGCTTTTCGCGAGGCTGTCACGCGTGACGGCGAAGCACGGCAGAGAGAAGATCTCTCGACGACCTCGATCCGGTATGAGCGCGAAGGATGTTTCAGGACGTGTGCACCAGGTTCTCGGCGTATTGATTACAGTATTCCGCGAGTCGCTACCGTGGCCAAGAAAGAGGGGAAGGAAAACAAGAGAAAAAAAAAAAAAAAAAGAAAGGGGGAAAAGAACAGAGGTAAAGATGGGTGGAAACGAAAGAGGAGAGACGCCGCCGCGGTTCAGGATAATAAATGCGAGATTGGATCTCGCTGGTCATCTCGTTGGCTTCGACTCGCTCGAGCGAGCAATGATCGAGATTATTTGAATATTGTCCGGTGAATTCTCGCTTGGCCAACTGAAAATGACGGTTATAAAGACATATAGTTGACGATTATAAGCAACCGGGTCGGACCTCCTTGGGCGAGAGAAGCGGCAGCGCCGTCCATCTGCGTTTAGTTTTCATAATTCCCTCCTTACTCGAGCAAAGAGAACTTTCGTGCAGCGAGAGATTATCTATTCCGGTTGTGGAATCGAAAGTGTGCGCCAACAGTGAAAATCATCTAGGCGAATCTCGATCGAGATGTTCCGTGTCGATCGCTGTGGCGAAGCAAACGTTTGATCTATCGAAGAAATTCCTATCGATGAATTATTTTATTTGTTATTCCTTTTATTATGTTATAATATTTTATATATTATATTATTTTATAATATATATAATATAATGTAATATATTATATTTTATTATACTAAATATAATGTACAATATATTAAATATAATACAATAAAATGCAATATATGTATATTATATATATTAAATTTGATATAATAATGTTAAATATAATATTATATTACATTATATTAAGTTATAATTATATTTTAATGTTCGTGTTATGATAGTAAATGCCAAAGATACGCTCAATATTTTTTCGTCATTGTCTCTTTTATCTAAATTCCACAATTTCGCGAAATTTGAAGCTATTAAAAGGAAAACAATTTTTACATAATTTTTTTTTTAACAAAATAACGATAATAATTGCGAATAATCGAAATAACAGCTTTGTAGTAAGATAAGTTATGCTACATGCTCGATAGAAACGTTACTTGAGATATCATTGGAACTTTGAATGAACAATATTCCAAGTACAAATTTTGAAAAAATATCTTCTATATATTTGTCATATATATGTATGCTTGAGACAAGAAAATTATATGGTTGGTATACTTTTCGTGGGAACTTTTTGGCGAATACGTTGATCGACATAGTAACGTGATCACAGGAAATTGTTGTGCTACTCGAAATTTATTTCTCAGTCAACGGGGACGTACAAGTATTACACATCGTCATTTTCCAATGAGGAGATCTTTTATTAGATTCCACGCGTCATTTTCATGATATTAAATTTTTGTAATTACGCGAAAGTGCTAGTAAACGATACGAAACTTTTACATTTGATATTTAATTAAGTTTCATTGGAAAGAATTTCATAGCAATTGATTTCCCTGCCTACTAATCGTGATATCGCGTCTTCGGTCTTACAAAACGACGTAATGTCACGAGGTATCGTCTCGCCTGTGATTGCAAAGTGATTAACGAAGATGTTCCGAGGCGAGAGAGGATCCTAGTGTTCCAGATTCAACGCGTGTCTGGCCAGTCACCGTCGTATCTACTGGAATTATCGTCGCACATCGTGAAATCGAAAATAAAAGAGGCGTTCTCCGCTTTCCCAAAATTTCTCCCGTAACATAATTAACAGCGTATTATCCGTGTTATTTCTTCAATTTCTTTCTTTCTTTTTCTTCTTTTCTTTTTTTTTTTTTTTTTCTTGCTACATTGTAAACTGGTTGGAGCGAAATTCAGACACTCGAGGCGCAACTGCAGCCGAACCGAGGAAGGTAACACTTTCCTCGCCGGTGATTTTCATACGCGCGTGCGTAGACCCGGCTGATTGTTAGTTGTTATCGCATTAAACATGACGAGCGAGAGCCTGTGCAAACGCGAAATGATACGTTGCCCGTCCACGTGTAACAGAGACACGAGAAGAATTACGGCTCGGCTAAGGCCGAACCGTGGATCGTCTAAACACAGAGCCACTAGTACTAACTGCGTTTCTGCCGCAGCATCATCGACTACGCTAACAACGAATCCGCGTAAAACGCTCCTCTCGCCGCGATAAATTACGCAATTCAAAAATGCCGGCCGTGACTAGCTTTAAAATAATCCTCGATCGTTAACCCTGAACGTGATCGGAGCATCAACCTTGCGTTTCGTAGTTTGGGGTTGAAGGGAATTTTAAACGAGAGCGTTTGCTATATAATAATTCACAAGCGGAAATTCAGCACAACTGGAGTAAAGTGTAGGCTTGAAAAATTGAACGAATCTACATTATGCGTCCGTTCGAAGATTTTAAAGTCGCCTGTATCGTTGTTTGATTCTCTCTGTACAGACTTTTAGCTTTGAAACATATTTCAATCTCAATTTTGTCAAAAATTGAAGTGAACTGTATGGAGAAGCAAGAAGCACACGACCTTTTCATTTTCCTGTCTTTACAAAAGATTTAGAAAATTAAATGTCTTCCCAATTTTCAACCCTTGGTTGCTCTGTTAATATTATTCTCTTCTTTTTGTAAAATTCTTTTTTTTTTTTTTGTTCTGTTTGAAAAAACAGAGACGACTCTAAAATATTTAACTTTTAACTTTGTGAAAAAAAATTTGTTTCGCTTTACTTCAATTAAAATTGCCAGATATCGTTCAAACTATTGTACCATCAATTGGTATTTATATTTAAATACTTTATATTAGAAATGTTTTACATAAAACGAAATAAATATTAAATATACATATTTTTATTAAAATATATTTCAATGAAATTAAAATTAGGTAAATATTTTATATACTTTTGATATTAAAAATTTTATTAAACGTTTATATATTTTCTCGTATTATGCACGTTCAATGCATAAAAGTTAACGCGATCTAATGATAAAAGACGAGCGATCGAGAATGTGTAATATGAATCCAATATCTAATCCGTGCCATAAATCATAAACGCGGTACACGTGCGTAAATAACCATGTTAATGGTCCCGTTCGCTTGCCAACCGTACGCGATTTAGTAACTCGATTATATCAAAAGTTCGAGAGCCGTAATTTAATCTTCGCTAAAACAAGAGAGCCCTAATAAAAACAAAAGCTCATTAGAGCGTTTCCTGTAAGATTTCGCGGCAAAATTTCAATCAGAGAATTGTTCGGGCATGATTTACAATTATGATTCGGAATCGCAGAGAGATCGTGGCCGACCAAATGTTATACAATGCCTCTGAAGTGGGTTGTTCGCGTTCCAGTTCCAGTCGCGCTGGAGAAGAAAAAAACTGGAATAACATTTGAATGAATTCGTATCCGTAGCGTGACTGGCTGCCAATTAAGTCGATTTCTAGACACGAAAAATTCCTCCCACAAAAATTTCAATGGAATATTTAATTGACTCATCGACGAAAGAAAGTTTGAAGTTATTTGGTATTTACATATGAGAAACATCTATTCTGAAGTGTACATTGTATCTATCGTCGTCGTTAAAATACAAAAATTGTTTTGCGACGCAAATTCATTTGCAATCTCTTCTAGTGAAAAAATTGTCTCAGATGGAATGGAAAATGTCGTTGACCTTCTCAAATGCTTAGTGTACTCCTAAATAATGTAAACTATATAAGAAAATGATAGGAGCATCTCGATATTTTTATTATAAATTTTCTTAAAAAGAAAAAACATTTATCCTGACGTATAACAGGTATTTCTGATAATAAAATATGCTGCCAGAGTTGCAAATAACATTTGTTTGTTGAACATGGAAATTATTGTCACTAAAATAATTTTATTACTTCACTGTGAATATTAATCTTCTAATCATTGTATCAATTTGACATTAAGGGACGAATTAAACTGAGAGAAAAAAAGAAAACGAGTAACAATGTCGACATAAATAATTCCGTCGAAGCAGCGTAATCTAACAAATACACGTTTCATAAAATTTATACCAATATCTTCAGCTCTTTTAACACTAAAACTACCGATGATTAAAACAAAATTTCCATCAGAGACATCAAAATCCGAAAAAAAAGAAAAATAGAGAAACTTTATAATAATATAATGTATACGAGCTTTTATTTATATATTTTACAAAAAATTATTTAAACGTTCAAAAATACAGTGTTATTACGTCTATAAATCCAACAGAAATTATAAATTGGTCATTTTGACCCACTTTGGTGGCTCTGGTGTTAAACTTTGTCCCATCTGTCACGAGTGAACATCGAGAGCAGGCAGAAGTAGTCGAACGAAATGGACCTCTGCTGGTTTTTCCATCGTTTTCCTAGAACTGGTACACTATAATCCGATCGCGACGCGAATGATTCGCGTCTTGATGCTGGCCGTTGTATCCACAGGAAATTGAAGTCATTAATGCTCGACCAAGAGACGAGATACGCCCCATTCGGTCGTCTCCTCTTTCCACACGAACACGCCACTTTCTACCCGAGGGGCCGAAATGCTTTTCACTGGCGGATGGCGGTTGCTTCTTTTTCCAAAGGTATCGTCGATCAAGACGAACGGTCCAACCGATCGGATTATCGTTATTAACCCATTAAGATGCGTGAAACTGGTGCTTTCAGCCCTGTCGTGTGTCTCCGATCGCGTTTCTAACGGAAGATCCATCTCTCTCTCTCTGTATTTTCCACAAAAGTGGACACACAACCGACCGCTGGATAATTATTCTTTTCCTCGGCGGTGAGACGACGAGCCGACGCATCGTTTTACGCGCCGCGGACGATTTGCAAGACAGCTCTGCAGCTCCGAAAGGGGAAGTGGTCGTTTTACTTTTGCGACGAGTCGCAGTCGCGTTCGCCGATCGTACTCGCGATTCCTTCGCCCAAGATGGCACTAAATAAAATACGAGACGCGGCTCCCAAGTGAAACCTCCGCGTTCCTCCTATACACGCGGAACGTTCCGTATCTTTTTTCGCGTCGCGCGCCACTCATTAATGTCGATTAAATTCCATTTCGATGACGACGCTCTACGTGACGGTGAAACGTCCGAAGCTGGCGAGGAAAATGCCACTGCCGCGTTGCGTTTCTGCCCATCTAGAATCGTCGGTCCCTCTTTTTTTTTTTTTTTTTTTCTGTTTCTCTGCCGTCTGTGATTGATATTATCGATTTCCCGGCAATCGGTACATGCAACGGCTATAAAAAGTGATATTGCAAACGCTGTGCTTCAAGTGTCAATACTGAATGATCCGTGCCTTTTGTTTAATTTCAAGGCTTGCATTTTAAAATGATGTTCTATATATCCTTTAATTGTAACGAAATTTTTGTGTAACAGTTAACGTCGATTATTTTGATTTTAAAACACTCTAAGATCTTCCGACTAGAATTAAATGATCTTAAATTCAAATTGTCTAGTTCGAGTATAATTCAATTTAACATAGTTGTCTGTGCCCGATAACGCTGGTTTTAGGATTTAAATGACACGAAATTGGATATATTTGGTATACCAAACAAATGGTATATTATTAAAAATAGTATACTGTGATATTAATCAGTATACTGCTGTTATATTGTACTTTTATATTATTTATATTATACTTGCATTTATATATGTATTATATTTATATATGTGTTTATATTATACTTTTTATAGTACGTAAATATGTATACAGTGTGTAGTACGTAAATATTAGTAGTCAAGTATGTAACATGTAAATGCCATTAGCAGGCTGTGGAATATGTAAATTAGCAGCTAGTAGTATAGTATAGTACGTAAATAAAAGTGCAGATAGGTTGCCAAAGTCCACCGTAAATCATTGCTTACGAACGAGTTTGGAAGACTTTAAACACACAGGATGTTTCCAATTCATTGGTACAATTAGAAAAGGAATGGTTCTATAAAATAAGAAACGAAGGAACAAAATTTTTTCGCTTTACTTTTGAAAAAAAAAAAAAAAAATCGAAATTGAAAATAACTTGTCAAGCTTACTTTAATTTGACTAACTCCACGTTGGACAGAAATTAATGAACAGCAGGAGATTATTCGATATATGGAAATAAGTCAAAAGTATGAAACATCATTTTTTCCACAGCACGCCTTGTGTTTCGAAACTAATCTTAAATTTTTAATCGAACATGTTCAAAGTCTATATTTTTAAAAAAATATACCACTTTTAATAAAACATAATTATAATTATATTATAATCTTTATAAAATATTTTAATTAAAATAATTTATTGTCATATGCAGAACAATCTTCTGTCCAATCCGAAATTAGTCAAATTTCAGAACAAATTGACAAACTTTCAAATTCGATTTTCTCGAAAGCAAAGTTTCAAATGAAAAAAAAAAAAAAATTTCATTCTTCCTTCTCAGTTCATTTTTTCATACGTAATCACACCCTTTCCGGCTGCTCCATCAAATCAGAAATCCCTTGTAGCCTGATATATTTACTAGCCAATTACAATCGATGGTATTAATTATTGTTAATCCTGTTACGCAATCACCCGAATAATGTCGTTAACATCCTGCATTTAATATACACCCTTGTTTCCATAATTGGTTCAACTCCTATCAGTTGCCTCGGCTGTCCCAATAATTCTTGAACACGATATATCGACGTTAAATTTCTTTCGATATCCATTGAACATCCTTACGTATATTTCGCGTCGATTTCCAAGAAAACCGGTCTGAAATACACGTTTTCCGCTACCAGGTTTAGATACGCACATGCGTGTTCGCCTATCTGCTTCTATCCGCGGATGCTTTCGATTTTATACAAAGCCTGGCAAGTCTATTTGAAACGCTAGAGAAGATCAAAATCCTTCCCACGCTACGAACGCTTATTATTAGATTGCAGATATTTCGTGCAAATTCACATATTTGCAAAGAGATTGAAATTAAATAGTGGCTGGGTTTCGTTTCTTTATTAAATAGTAATCTACCTTGAGTAAGTTTTTATACGAATGGACTTTTAAAATTCGAATATTCTTTTAAGAGTCAAAGTGATCAAGTTTCTTTATCTGCAGAAACAGAAGAATTCAGTCCTTTGGCATGTTGATATTTCCTAAATGATTGAGAAAGCGACAAAGTTCGTGTTTTCGAACTCATTTTTAATAGCCAGTGTTAGAAGCGAAATTCGACGATACTTTGAATCAATTAAAAAAGAGAAATAAAATAAAACAGAATTAAGTAAAATTTACTTTGTATCTGGGTTAATTAATTAACTTTGATGATTTTAATTATCTCGAAAGTATATGACCTAAGTATATATGTGTATATTATTTTCTCTTTGTAAAATAAAAAATAGTAAACATATATCTACAAATTAAATGTTCGTCGTATTTATTAATATCTAGTTTATATTTTCAAGTAAATTTAATTTATTTAACAAGCGGCGTAAACAGAGATCTATACTAAAACGACGTGATTTGAAATTCACGTCGAGATGATCGATTCAAAATTTCTCGGCGCGAAAAATGTCATTCGTAATAAAAAAAAAAAATATCGCCCTCATCAGTTGCAAAAACGATGAATTTGGTAAATGGCTGTCGAAAGACGAGTCAATTCGATCGAACTGAGCCCGTCGTTGCCTGGCAGCTAGTGTCCAGCGAGATCGTGTGCCGTTATGAATCTCTAGTTATAAAACGGATCCTCCGTCTGCCGGAGTACCATCTCTCTCTCTCTCTCTCTTTCTCCTCGCCAGGCGCATAACATAACTGTATCCTTTACACGAGCGCGTGTGCACCAGTATGTCGTTCTGGCGAACCGGAGGAGAGTGGACCGAAAAAGAAAAACAGGAAAGGACAAAAGAGAAACCGCACGAACGCCGAATGACGTTTGACACTTGGAACCGAGCGAAATCTAATTTACGACACCTTATAAAGCGTTCCGCCGTCCTCGTGCTCGCGCTGTTGCACCGTTACGTGCTTCGATTCCACGCGTTTTGCCACGGCGGACGTTTATTCCCGCGGAGACCTGTCCACGGCTCGCGCTTCTTGCGTGATTGTACTCGCCTTCGTGGAAGAAATCTAAGGGAAACCGTCAACAACAAGGCGAGATCGTTGGAAATTTTAAAGAGATCGTCCCGAGGGCTCTGGCCAGCTTTCGACGGACGGGTGCGACGAGACAATAAATCTTATTTCTGTTATTTTGCTGCTGCCAAAAATTCCCTGAACTCGAAAGGTCTAATACCGATAATTGAAAGTCCAATTGAATTTTGGAGTTTTATCATAGTGGTTTTGCATGATTCACAAGTGTTGCACGTTACGTATTCCTTTTTTCTCTAAATTATTCAGCCACTTTAAAACTTGGGCGAAATCATGGGATTTTAACTGATTCTTATTGTGATTTAAATTTGAAGATCGACCCATATCACGTCTATGAGATTTACAAACCACTCATAATATTAATGTTAATGAATTGTAGAGAAATATAACATGTACGAAGGACAATATATAATGATAAATATTAGTTAGATACTAATATTGAATATTAACAAATATAAAATTCCTAGTCAAACGATTTTAGTTTATCTACATTTGATAATACAGAGCAGATACTACGTTTTGTGATACAAATAATGTAAATTAATTCTAATTCCTATTAAATTAAAAGTACATAAGCTTTTTTATCAATAAAAGTAGGAAGCTTTTATTAATTTTATTATTATATCAATTTTAATATATATATTATTAATATTAATATTAATATTAGCTTCTATTAATTTTAATACTCCAAATTCGAAAGAAAACTGACTATTGAAACTGCTCGCTCATCACCGAGAACTTTTCTTCTAAATTATTCAGTCACTTTAAAACTTAGGCGAAATCATGAGATTTTAACTGATACTTATTGTGATTTAAATTTCAAGATCGATCATGTCTATGAGATTTACAAACCATTCATAATATTAATATTAATAAATTACAGAGAAATATAACATATACGAAGGGTAATATATAATAATAAATATACTTAGTTAGATACCAATATTGAATATTAACAAATATAAAATTCCTAGTCAAACGATTTTGGTTTATCTACATTTGATAACACAGAGCAGATAGCTTTTGTGATACAAATAATATAAATTAATTCCAATTCCTATTAAATTAAAAGTAAATAAGTTTTCTATCAATAAAAGTAGGAAACTTTTATTAATTTTAATATATATTAATATAATAACTCTAATATATATATATTATCAATTTTAATATTAATATTAGCTTCTATTAATTTTAATTATTAATTTTAATATCAATATTAAATATATCAATTTTAATATTAATATTAAATGTATCAATTTTAATATATATATATATATATATATATATATATATATATATTAATGTAATAATTTTAGTATATATTATTCCTTTCCGACGCGCAGACCCTCGGTGGCTTCAACAATGCAACGCGCGCAAACGCACAATCCCGCGATCGGAAACGTAAACTTGTCAAATGACGCGACTCTGAATCTCCCATCCGGCGTTTTATCGTTCATTCTCATCAGGCATTAGACTACTTCCGATACGTTTTCTTCGGCCAAGTTTCCAAGCCTCTGGCGAGGGTAAGTTCGTTTCCCTCTCTTCGTCTCTAAACCGAAGAACATCGACGCAAATGACTGCAGTTGTCGTGGCGTAACGAATCGCGGCGAATCCGTGAGAACGTTGTCCCCCTCCCCCGTGTGACAAGGGGGGCAACGATTTCGCGTACAAAATCGACACTTCCGCCGGCACGAGTGTGTCTTTGTTCTGGCCAACAGACAAAGGAACGCGAAGTCACGGCTGGCAAGTTGCAGCCTCAGCCTCGGCGGGCGCTGTGAACGAGGCTTTAAGGGACTCTCGGCGGCTGGAATGCCAGAGTCGCCGTGTGTAACGGGCATGGAATGCGCGAGAGGAAGTCGTGCGCGCTCGCAGAAATTCACGTTCGATCGGGCTCGAAATTCAGGCACGCCAGCCTCATTCCCCATGCAGGACGATCGCCACACGGCATTGCTACACGTGCTTTTAACTACGTGACGTATATTTACCACGAAGCGCTAGGAAACGCAGCCAGTGGTGGTCCCAGCGTGATTTGTTAGATATTCCGCCGTTGGGACTCCACTCTCCAAGCGCCTGATCGAGGAAACAGTTGTCAAAGATAGCTATACCGAGCCGTTGAAGATATATTTTGAGTTTGCCTTCTGGAGAAGTTTCGTCGAAGGTTAATTCTGATTGACCATTGCTTTCAACGAGTTTTCCCCGACAGGATTAAAAAAAAAAACAGAGACAGAGAGACTGAGACAGAAAGATTGATATTGCAAAATATCATCCATCTGCTAATGGTTCTCATAGAAATCTTCCCAGGAACTTTGTCTGCTGGTATCGAATCACATCGTACATATTCAAGCCGATTCGAGGCATTAAAGAAAATCTGAAAGCTATGAAATACGAGATTTATACACATTCGTTTTTACACTGCACACGTGGGAAAGAACGCTAGTTAAATACCGAACATTTATTGAGACGTTGGTGGCATTGAAGGCCAATCAAAGCACCATTGAATTATATTCAAGGCGATTCGAATAATCGCAGTTATCGAAAAACTCTCGACGCTGATTGCGCGACTCCGAACGTCAATCAGTGTTTCAGAGCCCGTCGCAAGCATAAAGAGAATGATCAACGAAAACAGACCGGTTGCCGTTGCGGCTCTTCGAATAAATCGTTGGCACTGCAGTAGCAACGAGGTTGCGTGAACGAATCATTATCTCGTCGCTGGTTTGCCGATCGTTCGCGGGCCGATTTAATGGACCGTTCGCGAACCGTTTGCTCTTTTATTGCAAAACCGATCGTCGTTCGTTTCTTGCGTTTCGCATCGAGAATGCTCTCCAGACGCTTCCGGAAGCCGCTGGATAAATAACGTCTCGTAAAAAACGAGAGGAACCTCCAGCAGCGCGTCGATCCAGCAAGAACGAAACAATCTTCGATTATTCGTTCGAACTAGCAGAGGCGTGCGTTTCGAGCGACAAAAAAAGCGTCGCTTTTTCCAACTTTCATTACTCCGCGCTCGATTTTCACATCTGTCGACATTGTTTCGCGTGGAAAAATTGAAACGCAAAGCTCAGGAGGATCGTTTACAACCGTGACGGATTCGATCGATAGTTCCTTTCCTTCTGCTGCCACGTAACTCCGAGTTACTTCGGTGCAGTTTTTGTAAATCATTCGAAGAGACGCTTAACCCGATGATACAATCAGTTACGAAAGTCTGTGTACGGTGATGAATGAAAGAAAGTTTAGAGTAGAGACACTGCGAGTGTCTGATAATTTGCTAAATATTACATTATTTGTTTATGTTGTAATAAATTGTAAATAAATAAAATGTTATATAATAAATAATAATATATTTTATTATATTATTATATATTATTAATATAAATAAAATATTTTAAAATATTATAATCATTTATATTGATATAAATAATATATTATTTGTTCGAAAAAATGTAACAATATCATGTTATCATTTTTTCAAATAATAATATCATTTATTCGTTGCTTTCTGTCAAGCAAATTTCTGAACTTTCTCTTCGTCACTCGATATTTTAGACTCATAAATGTCAAATCATTTGTATATCTTCGAACGTATTAAATATCAATAAATTAATTATCATACGTATTATATTAATAAATTAATTATAATACGTATTATATTAATAACGTAACAAATATTAATAAATTAATTATAATACGTATTATAGTAATAATGTAACAAATATTAATAAATTACTTATAATACATATTATAGTAATAACGTAATAAATATTAATAAATTAATTATAATACGTACTATATTAATAACGTGACAAATATTAATAAATTAATTATAATACGTACTATATTAATAACGTAATAAATATTAATAAATTAATTATAATGCGTATTGTATTTCAAACGAAATATTAATTATATATTAAAAACGTATTAAATATTATATAATATCGAGAGAAGGTAGATCAAGTGAAACGAAAAATCACGGAATTTATTACAAAATACCGACGTATGAAGTTTAGCAAATGTGAACGTTCATCTGGAGTAGCGTGATCGCATTTAAATTGGGAACAATAGCAGAAAAATATAACGATATCGACAGCTATTCTTCTCTAGCTCAAAGTGTCAATCATCGACTCAATTAAAATCCACGAAACGTCAAAAATCCTCCATTTTCTGTTTCAAATGTACAAAATCCAACAAACTGCAACTACTACCCTTGACAAAAAGTTTCCGATCAGGCACAAGCACCTGGACGAGTATTTCGAAAACATTGAGATCCTTCAAGCATAAGAGCATCCTGCGTCCTGTTTGAAGCATATGTAAAATAAAAATCAAATTGACGATTTCAAATTTGACTACTCTTTGAATGTTTTCAAAATGCTTTCGAATATTTAGCGTTTGATCGAGAGCTCTAGCACAATTATCGAATAAATCAGCCGTACGTGAATGGCTTATGGTTCGTTGAAACAGCGCGAGGCACGGACAATTACAAGTCGTCAACGTAATTCCGTTTAATTAAATGTTTGCTGTTGACGGACAGCACGTCACGGTGGAAGAAAGTCGCGACTTTCTTCTAATTAATCCGATTGTCCCTGACTGCTCGCGGCGCGGAAACACGGAAATAAAATGGCTCGTGTGTGCTTTAATAATGGATCAGCACCGGCTCGAAACGGTAACGGTGAATGGAATCGAAAATAAGCGTTGCGCTGGGTGAGAGAGGAAAAATGTAAAGACGCGCGGCTGGGTAATTGGACGCTCGGTAATTAACGGATGATAATAACGATAATGATTACAGCGATGACGACGATAATAGTGGTATCGTTGCATTATGCCAGCGGCAGGAAAGTTTACGCGTAAATCGCCGCGTTTCTCACATTTCTTTCAGTCAATCGACTAATTTATGATTATGGTATACGTCTTCTATATTTTCAACGTTTAGATCATCTGGGAACCTTTGGTAACGATACAGCGCCGATGTCTATCGTTAGCGATGGGACCAAGTATGCACCAAGCATAATCGACACCGTGTAACAATGTTCGAACACCTTACAAGTATTATAAGTGAGACAAAATTTATCGAAAGTAATCGAATCCTCGTGAATTGTATCTGAACCGAATCGTACATTTAAAATAAAATCAAGCCTGCATTAAATACATTCGAGTCTAATTATACAATTACTGTCAAAACATACTGATGAAAATATATTTCAATATACATTCGATTGTGATCGAAGGTGAGAAACTGTTAAATCATTGTGTGACATTTCATTCAAAATTATTCGTTCCGTTCAATTGTGTGATTTATTCTCGAGAAGAACCAGAGACAATTAGCCTACGTGTTTACTAATCTAAGCTAATTGTGGGCTGAGTTAAGCAAACTTTGACAAAGAAAACATTTCAATACGTACAGATCATGTGTGTCAAATTTCATCAACGCTGTAATGATTACGTTGATAAAATTTCAAATCAAGCTGAAGATGTAATATAAAAGTTACAAGACATTTATTGCAAACATAAAAAATTAATATCTGAAGCTTACTGACATAATCGTGACTCTTTAAATAGTTTCTAGATACCTATGAAACGTACAATATAATTGTACTAAATATTTTTAAATCTTAATAAAGCATATAGTACATGATATAATATTAATATTAAATTATAATATATTATATATAATATTAACAATATTAATAAAATATATAGTAATATTTTTATTTTTACATTTCAAACTTGACAGACATAATTAAAGACGCGTCGAATCTCACTGCAGAATCAAGAACATGTCAAGATACTTCCTAAAACACACGCATTATTGTTCACAAGAAGTTTCAGCAAGCGTAACTTTGACAACAATCGAATATAAAGCGAATCTTTCGCACGGTGTTTGACTCGATTTCGCGAGCCTGATCCCATCACTAGCTGTCGTTACTGGTTACGAAAAAAAAAAAAAAAAAAGACCGGAAAAAACGAGGAAGAAAACAGAAGAGGATGCGCGCGAACAGGAAGAGGAGGAGGAGGAGGAGGAAGAAGAGAGAAAAGAAACTGTACCACGTTGAATCAATGAGAAGCGCGTTGCACGCGCTTTCGCGATAATAAATATCCCGCCATTTATCACGTCAGCTGATTACGCCCGGCAAAACGTTAACGATTACCATTTTCAATCATTCACCCCCGGACAGATCGATTTAGGATTTCAGTAATTTCGCTCGGTCGATCGTCCAGGCGCAACGTTGGACTCGCCAGTGAAATAACACATACGTCGAACGCGTTTTGTCGCGGCAATTAAGGTGACGGTGCTTTCTTATTAACTTTCCTCGAAGAGGAGCACCGCGGTGAAACTTTGACGCAACGCGGAACGAGTAACAGAGAAAAGAAATTGTCGCGTGCCGGCCGGCTCCTCCGATCGTCACGGTCTATATATATCATAATATTTAGTCTCATTGCTTCCAGTTCGCGTTTGTTCGGCGTGTCGTCGCGTGCATCGCCTATTACCCATTGGATTTCCAACAATTTAATCGGCGGTTTCTCGACGTTACGGGAAAGTGATCGAACGATATCGTCGCGGACAGTTAAACACCGAGAGAATTAAGCGAGCTGAAACGCGGGATGTCCCTGAACTACTTTCTAACGCGGAATGCGAAGCAACTGAAAGAAGCGCGATTGAAAAGCGGAAATTTCTGCGAACCGCTGGACGGGCGTTTGTAACACGACTTTGAGAGTAAGGTAAAAAGCATAGACGAGAATTTCGTGGCTGGTTTCACTCCGATTTAGTTTAGTTGTGCACCGGGAATGCGTAAAGTTCAAGTACCCTTGTAAAACTGATTGTAATCTCTGTCTAGGAATCGTACGCAGATATTTATCATCGTCACACCCGTTACTTCGTATCCGGATTATTATAAATATAATTGATGCGAGTGATTTACATTCTCTCAGATCTCGATTGCGTTGCACGCGGAGCAATATTTTAACAGAGTGGTTTCTTTCCTTCAGCCTTTCTGTTTCTTTATTTTTTTTTTTTTTTCTTTTATTCTGCGCAAGTCCGTTTAGTGGAACTTATCCAGTCGCTTTGATTAACGTTCGTCGTATCAGTTCTATCACCCAACGATCTGAATCACTGTGCTTGCGCTTTTTCTAAGCGCGATTCGTCAGGCACAGTACACGTACGACGGAGAATCGCTCGTATACCAGAAATCTAATCAATGCGGCTGCACGCAATTAAAAGTCAAACGTGTTTCGAAGCTTGGCTTATCGTTCTCATTAAAATTGAGAAGAAGCATCGCGTTTTGCTTCGGTTAATATCGGGAGAAATTAACGAGCAACCTATTCTCGCCGACGTGGTAAAAGAATCGTGTACCTCCAGGCTGTTCTTCGTTGCTAACGTACGGCGGTGTAGCGGAAGTTCTCATGAAAACAATCCGACGTTTCCAAAATACTCATTACGCGTTTATCGTTCCCTTGTTAACACCGTGCATCGTGGAAAGCGTGTTCCGTCGAATCGATATCGTCGAGACGATTTGCACTTTCGATCTCTAACGACGAAGATACTTTACGCGTGTCGGGGATTTCAGTATTCATATTTCGATTTCACTCCGGTGGAGGCATCTGGATAAAAAAAGATAACAGTTATCGCGATACGTCACTACGCGAAGAAGATAACATCGTTACCACTTTCTACGATCGTTTATAATCGGCGCGATAGCTATCTTCCGTTTCTTGTATCTGTAATTGCAAAGGAGGGCGATTAACATTCATTCATTAGCAAGAGTGTAACAGTTTGCAACTGCTAGTCTAGTATAAATGCTACCTACAGTGAAGAGCATGATTGAACCAACAGTTACAGATTTCTCATTGGCGTTGATGTTAAAGTATATGAAAAATACAGAAATATGTTTATTTGTCTATAAACGAAAAATACTCGATTCAGTTGGCTTCTCTTGTAGAAGTAAGATGTTTCTATCGATATCGACTCGTTGTATCAAACAGATGGTATAATGAACTAGTACGTGTATAAAGACGTTTTACAGAACAATTGATTAGATTACAGTTGAAAATACAATGCCTGTTGAAGAAAGTATTATACTTCACAACGATTGGAACATCCTAATGAGAATTCCATGAATTTTGAAAAAAGTGTATGACCTACAAATGTCTACTAATGTTGAGTTTTAAAAAGAATTGAAAAACGATAGAATAAAATTCATTCTAATTATTGTCAAAATCTTCTATACATATAAAATAGATAAAAATTCAGAAAAGTCATTTTAAAAGCTATTGTGTAACAAATAAGCATTAGCAAGTTGTATTAAAGTGGAAAAATTTGATTTTGAAGAATATTATTTTGAATGAATATTTCTCATTATTACATGGGCAATATTCGCCACATTCATATTAGCTTATAGCATTGTACGTACACCTCCACTAAAAACCGTAGAGCATATTGCAGTTTCAACAGAAATAATAATGTTTGAGTAAATAAATATTTTATTCGTGACATTATTGCTTTAATGTATCGAAACTATAATTGTATTTGATACTGAAATTTGTAATTCTTAAACTGTATGATAAAAATTGATTTCATTGTAGAAAGTAAATGCTGCTCTAAACTTGTATCAGTTTTAATTATCCAAAATATTTCTATTACATTCGATGCCTTAATACTGATTAAATATGATAATAAATGAAGATTTGTGCAAAACTTGTGGTTATTGCCTCAGCCATGCCCTTCACCGTATTTAACGAATCGCTGAATGAATAGGACCAGTTTCTAGTTTAGCATTCCAAACTCTTTCCGGGATTTCAATTCCGCTCTGCTCTATTTCACAGTTTTCCCTCTTCGGATCGACTGTTCTGCCTGACGAAATGCGCTGCCCGATGGAAACTGTGCATCTTAAGATTAGCTCCGTACAACGTGTCTTGGTGGTGGAATCGATTTATTAGCATCCGCGGACATTAAAACGTTCGGTGCGCCGTAAATTGATATCAAGATACAAGTTTACGTATAACGAGTGAGCGTCAAAGGAGTCGTCCTCGTGGTCCGTGAGGCTACAGCTGCACGAAGCACGTCGTAGAAAAAGCGGTCGGTGCGTATTTACGTAAATTGGTGCGTACACTGGCCAATAAAATCATTACGTTGAGACAGAGAATCTATGGGCACGAAATCCAAGCACCGTTATGCGTCCAGGCTGGCGACATCGAATGGCTGATTTACTTAAACCAGGAATGGCAAGTCGTTCCCATTATCGACCGTTTCATTCCATGTAGAGGAGGATGTTGAACCGTACACGTGTTTCCTGAACAGTTTACATCATTTTCTGGATGTTGTTCGATGTATCAAAATTATCGAATTTCATAATGTCGTTGATAAAACAGGAATGTTTCTTTACTCTTCCATCTAGAGAACCTGTTTTTATTAATATTGCTGCGATCATTAAGTTTCTACGTTTCGATGCTCCACTCTTTTTAGACACATGAAAGGATTTGTAAGTTGAAAAATGTTGAGATGATTTGAGACGATTTTGTCTCAACTTGAAATAATCTTTCATTTTGGAGACGTGTGAGCGAATCGAAAAGACCGACGTTACATTAATCCAAGACTGTAATAATTTTGGAATTTTCAATTTTATTTAATTACATTCCTAATCTCTATCGTGAAAAATACAAAATACAGTGGAATACTGTAAATTTTAGCAACTTGAACATAAATAATTCAACGATATTGTTCAAGGATTGATATAAAAACATTAAAGTTGTGAAAAAGGAAATCCCAAAGATTCGCTAAATAGCTTTTCATCAACATGTTCGCCTGAATTCTTCAATGTTATCAAGAAATTTAAAGAGATTAAAATATTTACATTATCGATGTAAATTCTTGCTTGATCTCTGACTTAAGTTAAGCCAAGATTATCAAAATGTTCGACTGATGCGTGAAATGTCCCTGACACGATTCTTTCACCATGTGATTAATCGATGGCCATCGGGAGGTGAATGCTCTCCACGTTATGTCGCGAGCCGGAGAACGAGCCTAATTTATTATGCCTGGCTATTCCTGTATCATTAATTTCCCCGTGCCTAAATAATTCGCGTTGCTGGTTCGCACGACTCTTGCGTGTACACGCCCACGCGGTTACGCAACAATCGTTCCCTGAGTTATTAGCCGCCGATATACAGGCAGACAACAAAGAAAGTAATCTCCAGAAAGATACCGCGACAGCGTTAATTGAAATCGGAGCGGGAAATTTTGCTAACGCTCAAGACCTAGCCACTCGAGATTCGCAATTCTCTTTCGTCGATTCGGCCAAGTTTCCATTGTCCCACGGAGCGTTTCATAATTATTATTCATCGCGGATAGATGGTGGAAGAATAATAGTCCCGATTCCACGGCTTGTTTTTTTCTTTCTTTTTCGAACAAACTCGTCCCGCCGTGCCCAAGGGTTTTCATTCAGGAGAACAATAGTATTCCACGCGTGTTCCACGACTGTGTACGCAACAAACAGCAGAGAATATAATAGTTAACGTCGGTGTAGTCATTCGCGAGAAAACGTGCCGAGTGATTTTGCATTAAGGAAACGAAGAGAAGCAAAAAACACGGTATTTTATAATTGCCATAAATTGGCAACAAACTAACGATCAGCGGTCAGCGTTGAGACGCATTCTCGTGCCATGGTTTATTAGCAGCAGCCGAGGTCTTCGTCACGCGTGCGTATGTGAGTAAATGCTAGCTGCCCCTGGCCTGCGGTGGTTTGCGTGCTCCTTTTTTTACAGTCGACCGTGTGTGAATGAAATTGGTCGTCTCGTTAGGCTTTTTTTCACGGTCGAAAATACATCAGAAGGATCGTCAGAGTCGGAGAGATCCAGAACCGGCGTTTCCTTTAAAGGGACGAGGCGAGGAAGTTCAAACGAGATCCTGTCGTCGTCGTCGTCTTCGGGAAATGGTGGAAAAAATAAAGATGCGTGCATCAACGCATCTTGGATAACACGTCTTATCGGTATCATGTATCAAACCCAACACACTCAATTTTTTGAGTGAAATTTCAAGGCAAACCTGCCCTTGTACATATTTCAACGCTTCCGACATTTTCTACCGGCTGATTATCATTGTGCGTATAATCGAGTTCAATTGGAAAAAGGAAAAAAAAAAAAACAAAATTACATAATATACGAAGAAATAAATACCTGAATTTCCTGTTAGTCGCACGTTCAACCTTCTCGATGCATGGTTCGATGTGCAGGTGAAATAAAATTCATTCACAAACTAGCACGATTGACGATGAAAATTAATTTTCATTGTCAAAGTCGGATGGAACTGACACAAACTTTCGTTTCACCGGGACATTCGTTGACGCGATCCGCTCTTTAAGGCGACCGGAGGTTTACTGACACCGGCGCCTCCACCTGCTCGTAATGTAAGCCAGGTTTCAGTTTATCCTGTGATGCGTCACGTAGAGGGGCAGAAAGGACAAACGCGAGGAGTACTTATGCTAGTCGATATTCAGCCGTTTTCTTACCGTATGCACGTAGGATAAACACGAGACGGACGTCAAGTGGTAGAACTAGCTTTCAGAATAAGCAATCTTCGTCAGTGACGCGGATGACCGCCAACTCCAACAGTTGATGCATCGAAAAAATATTCAGCGTTATCACGATGATCCGATCCGTGAACGAGATTTTATTACTGTTTATTAAATTTCCGATTTCCAATGTCGCCTTTGATCACATTTACTTCCACTCTATGACGTTTACCTGATAATATACGAAAAAAAGAAATGAGGTTGTAAAATTTTAAACAAGTACAAATATCACGTTGTCGCGGTTATCGAGAGAATACTTTATAAAATAGTTTTATGCTCCTGGTATATATGTTATTGCATCGCTTACCGCATATTAAATGTTGGAATACGATGATGAAATAATAAGATAAAGATTAGAAAAAATGCGAATTTTTCGCTTAACGTTCTAACGGACGAGTCTATTAGAGTAATACTGAACATGGCCGCGAGATGTCAGGTGTCGCTGCGAATTTAATTCAACAGAAGATGCAAAATTTAAAAACAAAAAATACGACTACAATATTAAAGTATCCATCGTGATTGTGTCGATAAAAAATTAAGATGCATTTCACTTTTTTACGTAAAATATTACTATGGATCGCATACGAAATTTTACAACACGAATGAATAAAGATTGCAGAAACATGAAAATCTATACCCTACTCACGAGTTATTTATTCTATATCTTATTTGTAATTTTATATCAAAATTTAATTACGATCATATTTGTTATAAATGTCGCAATTTTATTCTATGCTAAATCGGTAACGTTGGGAATGATATTTTGATGGTAAGGAGCGAGACGTATGACACAAAAGTGCATTGGAATGTTGGACTATTCCGTGTTATAATTGCAGTTAAAAGTACATTGTACATATAATCTACTTTTTTTTCCTTCCACGATAGTTTTTCTTTTCTCTCATTTCTTTGCCTCTTTGGTCACTTTTCCCTTTTATTTTCTCCACTCGTCTCAACTCTTCTCTTTATCATTACATTCCCTTTCATATCCCAGATAATCTCTTTTTTAATCTTCTTTACTTTCTTTTGTTCCATTTCTTTTCTTTTCTTTCAAACTAAATAATCGTTTAATTTTCTAAGCAACAATCAACTTTTATCATGTGTTGCTTTAACGCTAATCTAACCTTAAATCTAACATTAAAATCTTATTCTATTCGATCTTATAATTAATAACAGTAAATTAATATTACACATAAATAACAGCATTTAATGAAAGTTCTAATACGAATGGTATATAAATAATGGAATAAGATATATATATACTTACATACATGTATATGATTAGTTACAAATTTCCGCCTCGAGATATTATTTTACTTTGAAGTAAAGGTTATTATATTTTTTATATATTAATCGACAAGTAATCAAACTGAAATATGCACATATATTGAACTTTATATAAACTCGTATACACATTAAATTTCTAAGCACACGAAGCCATGTTTCAAATCCGCACATAAATTTTGTTCGTCCATTTGTCCTGTAATCAATTATCTTCTGTTATATTAGCTCACAGATGTTTACTTTCCAACCAAATTCTGCGTATTATTTCAATCAAACGTATTATTTCTTTATTTAGAATGTTATTTGTTCTTATTAACATATCCTTTCTAGGATAGCATTTTCTAGGAATTTGACGACTGTTAATCGTATATATATATATGTATACATATACTCGATTTGCTGACAAGCTTCCCCCACTCCTTACGGCTGAAATTCGTCGAGCAAATCACGGAGCGGGACGCGGGGTGTCAGTCTAATGTCGAAAATCAGTGCGGTTGGATGTGTGTTAGTGTCACTCCGCAACAGGTGTCAATTTTCGCTTAATTAACGTACGTTCTTACTTCATAATTTATTAATCAATTATTTGATTATCTTTTTTCTTTGGTATCCTTTTTTCTTTATTCTACATTTAAGTAAAAAGGATTTGGTTTTCTTTTTTACAGATTACAAGTTGACTACGAGGGAAATTTTGAAATTTTAGAAGGACGCCATGCCTGCCAATTAATGATAATTTTGAGAGGTATGGATCGTTTGAGTCATTCTAATGATGCCAGAAATATATTTGTACGTTTATTTTTTCCTTTTATTGGATAATTTTCAACATTTATTTAATATTCAATCGTGCACTGTTAACAGTCAAGTTTAAACTTGTCCTGCGCGTTTGTACTGCGCAGCTTCGTTTAACTGACAAATAAAACGCGCCATATTTGATTAGTACGAAATATATATATTTGAAATTTTCAATCTTCGTAAATTGGTTGCGTTATAGAATATTCATAGATATTTGACAATATTGGGAAATATACTTGCAGTGTGCGTCAATTATTATTAATTGAGAATTAGAATCTGATTTGACAAATCAAAATTTTTTTAAATTTTTATTTATTATTTTTAATTGACTAATTAAATTGGTTATGATCATGATTATGATTAATTACCAATATTATGTTAAATTAAATATTATGTTTCATTATTTCAAATATTTTCAAATAATTAACATAGCTTTTACGAACAAATTATAATATTCTATGCTCTGTTATAGATTTCTCCCGGTTCTTCCTTGATGTTTGCTGATTTACTACTACATCTGATTGTGAGTCGCATGCATTTTTGTTCCTCTGATCAGTCATGTCGCAGGATGAAAGATCCGAATTGACATGAGTGATTAGTTGTATTATATTGTAGAATTTTTGGCGAACGAAACATTTTTATATCTGTGAGAGTAGTAACATTTTTTGTCTGCTTTATTTATTGGAAAACTCATCCATGGAAAGTCATTGTGTTGCCTTGTTATTACTCTAAGTATTTAAAGAGCATTCTCGTTCGCTTTTAGTATTTAAAGAATAAGATCTAGAAACAAGATATGTCACGAAATAGTTTTATTGAACAGCAAGTTAATTCAATCTTCAAATTTTTGTATTTCAAGTTTGCTCTCATTTTGGTAAACAAGAATAATTTACAATGTTTTAGGAACATGTTTAACGTAAAATTTAATTGAAAAATTATATACAGATACTAATAAGAACTTCTTCGGATTTTCTTCAGATTAGAGATATTTTTTCATATTAGAAAAATATAATACAAGTACAAGTCAAAAATGATGAAAATAATGCAGCTTGATATTATTTTACTTTACTAGATTTAAAAATGTAGGGCTCAGAGACAATCTAAAGAAATAAAGAAATTTTAAAAACCTGCAAATAAGATTAATATTATTTTGATCTTTTAATAAATAATTTTCTCTCTTTATTAATATTATTATTATTGATAGATTATAAAATATAACCAGTAGATTATAATATTTTTTGACATCATAATCAAATTTTGATATAATCTTTCAATTTATGCAATAAACGTTAAACTTAATTATATAAATAAAGCTATTTTGTGAAATTTCTTCTTTCTTCTTACTTTTTATTTGTAATATGTAGTGACAGTATATATTGTTTAATTCTTTTTCACCAATGTATAACATGTCGACTTGTCACCATTGAGAAAATCGCGTTTCTTTATTAATATTTTCAGAAATTAATTATCAGAGGTCTGTATTAGAGTTGCGAAATCAAGATTTCACATTTTAAATTAGCGGTTTGCGATAGAATACTTTGGTTTGCATTAGACTTGCGATATAATAATACTTGTGATTGTTTTAATGTGAATTACACAAACAATTGCGGTTAACATTTTTAGTTGTGTTTCAATTACTTTTTCAATTAGTTGATAATGATCGCGTTTCTTTAAGTAGAGTTGCATTTATTAAATGCCCAAACTCCATTGAAATTGTTAAAGTATTTTCTTGAATCACCTGATACAGTTAAAAAAAACTGCATAGAAATGGTTGCCAGCCTTTAATATAGCTGCATTTAAATGTAAGTACACTTGTTACCACATTACGTAAGTAAAATTTTGCAAGTTCCGTTCTTAAATGGCAAATTATTTTATTTATTTGTGTACCAAGAATTTGGTATTTAAATATATTAAGATTTAAATGAGATGTCATATCACTATAACAGTGAAAGTATAAATTTTTGTATACAAAATTTGTAAATTTGTTTATAAAACAAACTTTTACAGTACTCTAATATAATAATCAATATTATTTGGTATATAAAAATAATATAACAGATTGACTGCATTCAGTACAATCGCAATCGTAGCAAGTACATAAATGTTTATTAAATAGTTTCACTGCTTCACAAGCATAGATTTCCATCTTGTTTTTACGTATCATCCTCATTTTTTCAATCCTCCCCTTCGTTTATCTTTTTGCTTTCTACACTGTCTCTGCTATAATAGAAATCTGACTTACCTGTCGAAAGTAAGACTGTCTTGTCCAAAATCGCATCGGTTGCACCCACTGCACCTCGACGATAAATCAGTTTCTCCATCGATATCGTCGGAGCGTCCACGTTCCTTCCGATGGTCAGTCACGATGCTCCATGTTCGATGGATAAGGTAGAACAGGTATGGTGACTTGCGTTGTTGGCAAGGTTGCGATCTCGTGTTCCCCATTTTATCAGCTGCCGATATTAACGTTTTTCGAATTTATTTTTATTTTATGTTCATCAGTTCTCGATGAAATTTAAGAACGTCATTGAGAATAATTTCTTTCACAATCTGCGCTCACGCGAAATAATATAAGAAAACAATTTGTCCTTCGTTCTTTCTTGTTTCATAGTTTCACAGAGTTCTTTCTATTCCCTCAATTCGATTCGTTCCATCGTTGAGCGAAACGATGTCCATATGCACCTAGGCGAGTGACTTTTGTATTTCTCTTTCACGCGCGAGATTTTCCACCTTATCGATTAGATGCCTCGCGCGATACACCCACATTCCTCGGACAATGAAGAATTTTTTCTCGCGCGATGTCTCACCGATATCGCGCTATCTCTCCCGCATTGTCTCTGCCTCCGCGAACCTTGCGTTCATACTTGCGCAATTACCGGCTGACCCCTCGAAGGGTGCGCTTATAAAATACCTGTACACGCATCCGCGCTTCTTTCTTCATCGGCGAAAGAATGAAAAGCATGCTTTATTAACATATATCCTGACGCACGGGCATTCATAAATTATCCTCGCGGCATTAACGCGATCATTTCCATTCCGTGCATCGAAATACGAGCAGAATCAGCGTTGAAATTCAATTCTCGTTCAGATTCCGTTTCCAACGAGATTAATCAAAGCGAATCGACAATTAAAATCTCGTTACCGATACCGGTACACGTGTCCTTGCTACGTTTCACGCGACGTATTATCCCCGTGTCGTTAACGTCATTAGTGTCACCGTAGCCTGGTGGCTAGACGATTCCCACACTTGTTGCTCGTGCACTGCTATCGTGTGTACGGTCGCAGTTGGCGCACTCGAATGGAAAAGAACGAGTTTCTTCGAAACGCGTCCCGTCGCCAACCTCCGCGGCCATTCATCTTGCCGAGTGGCACATCAGGCCTCTCTCGTCGCGCGAATTTCCCTCAAACGTACATAACGGGGCGACGGAAATCTCGAGCGAAAATTCGCTCACCGCTCCAGCCACAAACTCACTCCTCACCTTCCACGAGTTGTCAATAATGGACAATCAATTTGCCAGTCGATGGATCCGATTAGCAAGTCAATTTCTCACTGCGGGGGTGGCGCGCCAGAGACGGATCCATCAGTCGACCAAACGCACCTCGGCGACCTTTTCGTAAAAAGCCAGACGTATTACGTCTGGAAAACCTAGTGATCCACTGACACGCGAAAAATCGTCGAAACCGTTATTTATACAGGGGGAATTTTTCTGCCCGTTTATGGCTGCCGATTTCTTGTACCTTCCTTTCTTTCCGGGAACTGTTACACTGCTCTGCTCGAGAGGCGTTCTTTCTCTCTCTCTCTCTCTCTCTCTCTCTCTCTCTCTCTCTTGGGATCGTTCTTCTTCTCGTTTCATTCATCAAATTCGTAACAAAACCAAATTTCACATGGCAAACAGGCTTGCAAATATGATGTTTACTAATACCGAGAACAGTCTGGTCGCGATCGTGATGTACACGGTTAGTCGATCGCACGAGGCCTCGCCGTTTTAATTACACTGGATTTCTCTGCAGGGCCGCGATTAAACGCGTGTAAAATGCAAGTTCGGAGTGAAACTCGGCGACTGACTGGTGTCCGTCGCCTGTAATTTCCTGTCCACCGTAGAATCACATTTCACTTTCTTCGAAAGACCATGTCACGCGTCACTGCCGCTTCGCGATTGTGTTCCTCTTGTTGTCGGCGAATATGCCTTACCGGGCGTGCAACACAGCTCGTTTCTGGGCTCTGTACACCGGTGCGTGGACGCGAAACCGTCGTAGGTGAGCGTGTGTGTGCGTGCGTATCGAAAGGTTGGTAAAAATCGGTGCACGCGAGAGAGGCTGGAGAGGCATTCACCGGGCGGGTTTCAACAGCCGACTGCCAACTCGTGAATGCCCCGAGGTGCACGTGTGAGCATCGCCTCTCTCCAACGAAGAGCTCCTCTCTGCATCCCGCCTCGCATCCCGCCGCCAACGTTCGCCGAGCACTCGCAAATCCGCGTGTGTGGGTCAAGCCACGACCTACGGTCGCGCCGAATACGCGTAAACACCCGAGGATCCATTCACTGGGTCAGCTTCTTTAAACCCCGGGGCCCGGTCGAACCACTGGGTATAAAATATAATATATATAAATATATTATATTTTATACAAATAATATAAACATACAACTATTTTTACCCTACACATAAAAGATATAAACTGTTACTTTAATAAACTAACAACAACTTAATAAATTATTTAATATATATATTTTAAATAATATATATATATAAAATAAAATAATATAATATAATATATATATATATAAAATAACAATAATGTATATATAAATATATTATATTTTATACAAATAACATAAACATACAACTATTTTTACCCTACACATAAAAGATATAAACTGTTACTTTAATAAACTAACAACAACTTAATAAATTATTTAATATATATATTTTAAATAATATATATATAAAATAATATAATATAATATAATATATATATATAAAATAACAATAATATATATAAATATATTATATTTTATACAAATAATATAAACATACAACTATTTTCACCCTACACATAAAAGATATAAACTGTTACTTTAATAAACTAACAACAACTTAATAAATTATTTAATATATATATTTTAAATAATATATATATAAAATAATATAATATAATATAATATATATATATATAAAATAACAATAATGTATATATAAATATATTATATTTTATACAAATAATATAAACATACAACTATTTTTACCCTACACATAAAAGATATAAACTGTTACTTTAATAAACTAACAACAACTTAATAAATTATTTAATATATATATTTTAAATAATATATATATAAAATAATATAATATAATATAATATATATATATAAAATAACAATAATATATATAAATATATTATATTTTATACAAATAATATAAACATACAACTATTTTCACCCTACACATAAAAGATATAAACTGTTACTTTAATAAACTAACAATTTCATGGAAAATTCCCGCGTTCGTTGTTGTATCTTTCGTATGCTTCGTTCATTTGGCTCGTTCGTTTAAAAAAAAAAAAAAAAAAAAAAAGAAATGAAAGTATCTAATATTTTCGCTTGTTATATTGCGTTAACCCTTTGAACTCGTATGTTACGCTGGGAGTGAAAGTTGGAAATTATTGCACATCCGAAAATTATAAAAATTATATAATATATATTATATATATATGTAATAATCTAATAATAAACTATAATTATATATAAATTGTATATAATATAGTAGTAAATACATACATATAATAATATAATATATATTGTATAATATTCATATAAAAAATTATATAATAACAGTAATAGTAAATAAAAAGAACCTTACCGTTGTACATTAATTTGCCTAATTCATCTTGAAATAAATACAAGTGGTCGCCATTGAAAACAGATTGAGCTCAAAGAGTTGAAATTGAAAAGTTATTTTTTTATATTATATTATATTAAATAAATAAATATATATATATATATATGTATTATATTTTTGTCATATTAAATTGACAATTATCTATATTTTCGTAGAAAGAAATTTTATTTCGCAATCAGTCGTTTGATCAATCACGATAGAAATAAGTACATGTATAGTACATTAGTGTTAACTCATTGGGAACTCACGTTGCGATATTTCACGTGGCGAATTCTTCTCAATTAATTTATGTTATCGAGTGCTGTTTTTTAGTATTGAATTCTATGTTTTTTTTATCATTAGATCAGCGAGACAATTTTTTTTCTATTGAAATGAAAAATTTTCTAATTCTAATTCTACAAAATGTGTGACATGATATGAATTGTCTGTGAGAAATTATGAATTGATGCGATGACTTATTTTAGTCATTGTTTTGATGGTGTGAGGAAAATTATGATGTCAGACATCTAAAAATTATTTCTAAAAGTAGAGTTAAAATTTATATTTCTGTGTTTTGATGTGTTTGATGATGAATAATCTACTTTAATACCCTGCACTCTGAAAGTTTATATTACAAGAGGTCTTAAAATGAACTTTCTAGCAATTTAGACAAATTCCAGTGAATCAAAATCATTTTAAAAACTTTTTTGTCAAAATAGTCATTTCAACAGTTGTTATTTAACGTTCGCTCAATTTATGCTGTTGAGTTCTATTTTTTAACATTCTATGATCGCAACTCTAAGAGTTTCCTTGATATTTCTTCAGTTTCTTTTACCACCAAAAAATCACCAAAAGGCTGAAAAGCAGTTAAATTAATTGATCAATAATTAATTCATTACTAATTAACAATTAAACGTTCAAAGACAAATAAAATTACTGCCAGATAAACGATCTCCTTCCAAATTCGCACGACTCCTTCGCCACGTCTCTGATTACTATAACGAGCGTCTGCAAAGTATTTCTAACGTCGCGTTTACGTAATTTCCACGCGTTGTTTCGCCAACGAGGTCTTTAACAATAAAAAAAAAAAAGTGAAATGCAATTGACGAACGTTTCTGTGAATCTCGCTGTGAAGATCGACAGGCCTGATAAAATCGGAATGAACGATCGGATAGATTGCCACCGTTTTTTCGTTTCTTTTCTCCAACGATTACCACGGGATCTGGTAATCTTCATTGACGAAAAGGAACGCGATGGGCGTGCTGGTAGGAAACTGATTTTCAACGTGGTTGCTCGTTTAGGGGAGAAAGTAAATTGTTCAGTCGGTGGTTTGTTGAGGAATGTTTGTTCGAAGAGGAAGCCGGCGTTGATAGTGGCTCTGCCGATTCACAGGCATCGTCTGAATCGCGCTGGCACGTCGAGGTAAAAGGTGAAATTCCAAGCGAGTCTTCTTCTTCTCCTTCGCGATACATCCTTCGAGCATTAATAAGACGGCTTGCAAAATAGATACTTCCTTGCCGCGTAATTCGCATCTTCGCTGCATCCCAAGTAAAAGCTGTTGGAAATGATAATCGGTATACTTTTATCGAAGTTGGATGGTAGGTTGAAACTTTGTTCTATTTGTCGTTGGGAGGCGTGTTAAATCAATATTTATTCGAAAGTAGTATTGCGAATGTATCATTAGGGAATTGTGTAATTGAAATAGATATTGCATTTTTAGTTGCTACCTTAGCCATTTGCCTTTGTGCATTTTAAACAAAAAGTCAGATGGACAATTTTGTTTAAGCACCTTAATATCGTGCTTTGTGAAACTAGGGAATTTTTATTTAATACGATTTAGAATAGTATAGAATAGAATAAAATAGAATAAAAAGGAATTTTTATATTTAATTTTTATACAATGAAGATATTTATTTATTAAATTTACAGAATAGTCTTTGTATTTGTTGAACATTATTGAAGGTTTTAAATTGTTAAATCATTTGTTGAACATCCTAATCTTTGCAAAAATTCCTTCAAATACTTCAGTCAGCACGTGTAATGAGAAAAATAATTTATTTCAAATAATTGTTCATTCTGAAAAGTGTATAGTTAAAATACAGTGACCATATTAAATTAAGTAAATATTCAAAATAATATTGTAATTAATATGAAAATTTCTAGCTAACTAGTGTAACTTTTATTTTGCTGTCTACGAACGAATTGAATGAATTCAGCTCGTATATCTAGCTTTTAATGTGTGTAAAAAAGAAAAGAAAATTTCTTATTATATATACTATACAATATATATAATATATATACTATATGCAGTATATACTATATAATATAATATATATACATATATACTATATAATATATATTATATATACTGTATAAAAAAAAGAAGTTCTTTTAGTATTTACACCCCATAAATATTCATATAGTAGAATAAAAAGTAAATAAAAATAACTGAATAAATAAATAAGTTAGCGACCATAGTATTATACAGCAGAATAGTAGAATAGGAAGCGGCGTTTCCTTTTTGATGTACCAATTACCCAAAAATTCGACGCCAGTTTGTTCAGTTTCACCGAAAATGAAGTCCGTTAGGTCAGCCGCAGTTGCGTCTGTTTCACTGTGATTTTCTAATGAGAGGCAGCGGGATGGAATTGGCAAAGAACCGTGGTTTTCACGACTGAAAATGGGTCTGCATCGTAGCAAGCATGCGAGAGAGACCCCTTTAATCAACGGAGCAGGGAAACCTTGAAGAAAAACGTAATTTTCACCGGACGATTTATTACGTGTTTGTTTACTGAGACCGCCCCACTTGCCAGTCGGAGTTGGATTCATCAATCATTCTGACTTTCAATGTCGCGCCGTTTAATCTTTCCTCGACCAGCGATCTCTCAATCTACCCCGTAGATTTTAATAGCTTCATCTCTCGCGGTTTGACATTACACCTTCGAGTTTGATGAAAAAAATTGATTCATCCGAGTCTCGCGCCGGATCGACTTGGAATTTCGCGAACGTTCCTTTTGGAGGAGCTGACAATTTTACGGGAGTCGCGCTGGCGTATTATGGAAACCCGTAGGATTAAAAAGACCGACACCATCGGTTGAAACATAAAGCCGATAATCGCGACTCACGTTGGCGACTGTCGCCACGGTGGAACGAGTTTTTCACCTGACGAGGATTAATGGCCAATGTAAATTTCGTAGCGGGACCAACAGGTTTTCGGCTCGGCTGCCATATTTCATCGCGTGATCCTAACACCGAAAAACGCAAAAACTGACAGGGGGGAACCTACTTGTACAGAAAGGCCGAGAAGTGTTTAGATCTGCTGCAATTTAAAAGTTTATCTTCAACTATTATCCGTCTTTTATGCAAATTTAGAATCGTATGGAATTAGGTTACAGAGAATTTTTATGCAAATTTAGAATTATACGAGGTTGAAGCATTTCTTTCTCCTCTGAATGTTACTGAGAGAGTGCTTAACTTTGGATGTTTTGTATAGTTTTGCATGTTACTCTGACAATTTTCATTACGTTTTTACACAAACTTAAATCACAACGAGGAGTATATTTAATAACCTATATGAATGGCAGCGAGGAATGTGAAAATGACTTTAATCTCGTGTGTATCTGAATTCATATAAATCCACGAGAAACGAAAATTCTTAGTCACCTGACTTTAGTATCAATCATTTTCATTCCCTCGGTTCGATCAGTAATAACATTACTATAAATAATATTATTAATTTCTTTCTAACTGATATTATCAATAATATTAATTAATCGATATTAACTGTTTTGTCAATTGGTCCAAATCGATGTCGATTGATAAGAATAAGATTAGAAGTTAAAGTTATATCAAAAATATACTTTATATACAATGGCTCACAAAAATATTTGAACACTTGGAAAAAAATATATATATAATAAATATATAATATAATATAAATATAATATTAATTAATTAAAATTTATTAACATTAATATTATAAATATATAATAATAGTAAATATGTATTATATATACTGAAAAACTAAAAAATATGTTAAAATATGTATACTTTATATACAATGGCTCACAAAAATATTTGAACACTTGCCACAGGAAAAAAATATATATATAATAAATATATAATATAACATAAATATAATATTAATTAATTAAAATTTATTAATATTAATATTATAAATGTATAATAATACTAAATATATATTATATATACTGAAAAACTAAAAAATATGTTAAACTTTGTATACTTTATATGTATACAAAGTATACTTTATACGTATAAAATATGTTAAAATATGTATACTTTATATACAATGGCTCACAAAAATATTTGAACACTTGCCACAGGAAAAAAAATAATATATCATGTATATAATAAATATAAAATATAATATAAATATAACATTAATTAATTAATTAAAATTTATTAATATAAATATAATATTAATATTACAAATATAGAATAATATTAAATATATATTATACATACTAAATATATAGTAAAAACTTTCGTCAACACTGCAACATCAAATTACATCGATCAAATTCGAAATCAGTCTGGAAATGTACATAAAACTATATTTACTGCAAATATAATTTAATACAAAATTGCACGAATAATCATGTTATACGCGTAATAACTGCGCATACATTGTGAACGTCGTGAACGAGACGACGAATTAATGAGTTAATAAATTATTAATTCTCAAATTATTGAATCATCAACTCTTCAGTCGTTCAATCCATCGTCACGAGGATAATCGAGTCTCGTTTCGCAAGTGTAATTGCAATTGCAAATTTCCAAGCATCGAAGTACGAATCGATACAGAAACAGATGGAACGTAGGTGAATCTCTGGTCGAAACGGATTGGGCGAGATAAAACGGCTCGTGTATCATTCGGTGAAAAGAAACCGTAGCTGCTTCCGGCTTCTTGTGCAATGTCGGGAACAAGGAAACGCTATGAATGTACTAATGAGATGGGCCTCGCAATTATAATCGTACGTCACGTCGCGACGCAGCGCGTTTAACTCGCAAAGTCACATTACCAGCGCTCTGACCTTTCTTTTTTTTCTTTCTTTTCTCCCCCCTCCCCTCTATCGTTATCGTTCATCGTTCCACCATCCGTTGTTGCAAATCAGTGATCCTAATTGCGGGTCGAAACGATTATATTCTTCAACTCTGTTCAACATTGTTAACAAAGTGGAAAACCTTGATTATTTATACGATTTGCTCGGGAGTAAACAAATTCTTGCTTCCTGCTGTATATATATATGTACAATGCGCTGGTTTCCTTTTTATATTTTTAACCCGTTACGTCCGCGCAGTTCTTTTTAATTAATTTGCATTGTCGAGTAATTTTGGTATCTCGACGTTCTGTCTGGATTTTGTAATTTTATGAAATTAAATCGACTCGTTTGAACACAGTGCAACAGTTGGGTGTAAATTTATTCGTCAGTCGAATAATAAAAATAATAATTTTATTGTTATGAGAATTGAGAGATCCTTGTAATTTATTGACCTACCAACGGCCAAGTATAATATCACAAATACTTGTAGAATCTAAGCGACGAGTTGATGATAAAGAAAATATGAAAGGAATCCTTGTTACTTGTCGCAGCTTCAGCGTTAAAGATTCGATAAACGATAACGCTTGGAAAAGAATTGCAAATGAAATTTCCAAAATTCAATATTTTTTTCTATCTCGACTAGAAGATATATGTCGTGCAAATCATGGTAATAATGAATGAAACAGTCCCAGTAACGTAGTATTCAAGTTCTATAATTATTCCGAGAATAATCTAAAATCTACAAGTACAATAAAACCCAACACAGACGACTGAAGCATTGAATTTTTCATCAGAGTGAGAAAAAACAGAAGTACAATAGACTACACAAACTTTTATTCGTGTATTTTATAAGAAATCGTTTAAATCTGCAAAAATACACTGTTTTGCATCTGCGATATATCTTTTATAATATATGTAAAATATAAAGTATATAACTGTACAATATATATAAAATATACAATATACAATTATATAAAATATAAAATATACAATTGTATAATATATATAAAATATACAATATACAAATATGAAATATACAATTATATAATATATATAAGAAAAATTACAAATTAATCATTTTAGACCACTTCGGTAGTTCCATTGTTAAAGACAGACTGTTTCAAGTGTAAAAGATCAATTGAAAAATTTGCAAAGCAGAAGAAAAGAAGAAAAAGGTGAAAGAAGACGTATCGAATCGCGTTGGATCAAAGTTGAGTCGAGCCCAGCGAAGCAACAGGTGAATCGAACGTCTCTTCTCGCGTGGTATGCGAACCCCGAAGCTAGAACTTCATTTTCATTCGATAACTGATCGTGTAACCTTTTGCGCAATCGTGTCGTGAATGAAAGGCCCCGATGCTTTCGCGCGAGGCAGTGACCTTTCTTTCCCCCCCGATCGTCGTAGGAAGTGTAAAACGCGTTGGCTGCCGGTTAATCCGGTGGGTCAGGATGGATCCGCCGTGTACACGATGATTCCACTGGGTCAGATTCACGCTTGACCTGGGCTGAACGGATACTTGTAACCATGTATCAAGCGGCAGGAACACCGGCTCCTTCCGGATGCTTGCGCAATGTAGGGAACAAGGAAGTCGGCGAAAGAAATGATGATTATTACACCGTGTCGTGTGTGTTAAATATCACGGTAGCGGAGTGTCGAACGAGATCGTTGACGCGTGATCGTCAAAATTAAGCCGAATTTTGTTTCTTTCCCTTTCGAGTAATCATTATTGCGCAACGTTTGTCATTATCGTAACGGCGTGCTTCAGGGAGAAGATTGGTTTCGCAACGACGGGATCGATAGCCTTTCGCGTCGATCGCCTCGGAATCGATCGATTATAAATCGTTCGCGCGCCGCTTCTTCCAACGATTTGCCCCCGCGCCCCTTTCGAAACGACTCTCCCCTCGCGATGAGAGATTGCTGGCTCTCGCGGCGGAAGCACAGCGAATCGGCACCGTAAAAACATATTGTTCGAAAATTACAGTGAAGACTGTAGGCGTTACCCCGCGAGTCTTACGCGAAATGAAGATGCGATTCCACGCAGGGATACGCAAACCGTAATATCTGTAATACCCGTGTGACCGTGGTTTGGCATCGCAATGGCGGCTACAGGTTTGAGATCGCGCGCTGGCTGGGAATTACGTAAGCCCCGAGAGAAAGATTGCCCGCTAGAAAGCATGTCAATGCAGCGATCCGACTGTTTTTTACATAGTTTTCTAATGCTCGGTCTCTCTTGTTCCCTGTAATTCGTCGCCGTCACGCTCCGCTCGTCGAAACTGGAATATAAAACCGCGGCTCCCAGTTCGGTGCGAGTTCGAAAATCACAGTGTCTCTCCTATCGTCAACCATTTGACCTAGAGTATGCTTTTTTTGATCTGAACGACAGGGGGTGGGGCGGGGGGAAGAGAACGGTTAATGTGTCGTCCTTCGCCGAGAGGCGAGGCAGCGAATTAAACCGGGTTAAAAAAAAAGTTGACGGAGCAGGATCGCCGTGAAGTGGAACAAGGTGTATCGCCTTCGCCGACTGACCTATAAATTTTCGCATGTCGTTCGAAATGATGGTTCGTTCGGACAGACGGCTCGTGTGTCGTTTGAAATACCCGCGAAAGGCCATCAAGATGCTAATGCTTAAATGTCCAGGTTCGTTGAACTATCGCGCGGATAGAAGCAGAAAATTCCTCGAGCTCTACATAAATGTTCTTCTCGCTTCTCGTATGCGTACTATGCTTGCTCGATATGTTTTCTAGAAATAGATTCCCTAATGAATTGCGCCATAATTGACATATTCGTTCCCTCTTGGCATGATGTTATGTAGCTTATTTTGAGAACGAAAAACGTATCTTCAGTATTACACATACGTACATATTGTAACATTTTGTTAGTATCCTTAAATTGGACCAATTAAATTAAATTGCACTCTCCGGGATACATGTAAGAACAAGTGAGATTTTCTTCTTAAAGGTAAAAAGGCTATTTTTTTTAATAAAATCTTGGAACATTACAAAGATAACAGACAGCATGCTCTTCAGATCTTTTAGCTCGGCAATCAAATATATATCTAGATTTTCTTGCAATTAATACGTTGCAAAAAAATGTTTCCTCGCAGTATGTAAGCAATATTTTTGAATGGAATAACGAGAATGATGTGATAAATATGATAAGTAGAATATCTTAGAGTATCTGCGATCCGGGTTTCTCAGATTGAACCACTGACGTCATTTACGCCAATTAAACAACGTTTCAATCTGTCGTGTTGGATCTACGTATCAATTACGCAAATTTTTCTGCCCACGTTTCCGACTTGTGCAAGTATTTTCCCGAGTGATTCGATATAGGGAACTTTCCCCCCTACTTCTTTGACTGACCTGCTTTGCGTCGGAACCGTGTGCCATTCAATCGCAACCAATGCGAAAACACAGTCACTCGACGACAGTAAATATATATTTTTGAAAAGGTGCAGCAAAGATCTAGATAACGCTCGGTACGGCGATCGATACGCGATATCGATGTTATCGTTATAAAGAGAGAGAGAGAGAGAGGGAAGTGATAAAACACGTTTTCCCAATAAGCACCGACAGACGCGATTACGGTTATCTACAGTTAAGGTCAGGGAAAAAAGGAGTTCGGGGTCTCGCCGATCTAGTTTTGCCATGTTAGATCGGCGCGCACTCGCTGAGAAAGATGTATTCAACGTGCGCGCGGCAATGGCCGAGCCTACGCCCATCGTAGACGGTATTATATACCGTTATATTATTTATAACGAGGAAACATATTTTGCCTACGCTTGTGCGCCTTCCCGCCCTCTATGCCTGTTACTTTTCATGCTTCCTCCTTGTTCGCCGTGATTCCACGATCTGTTAATTACGCCGGCGCGTAGGTCGATCCAGTCGATATCGCGTGGACTTAATTCTCTAAAGCACGTCGGATTACTTTATCAACTGATCGTCGGTCATTAACGCAACCTTTGAACGCGCCCGCCGTTTCAATTACAGGAACCCACTTTATCGATCCCGACTTTAACGCTCTCGTTAAATTTTAATGCCGATTCCCGACAGTCAATCCGGATTACTGGAAATAAAAGTCTTTGTTATTTATAACCAGAGCTGCTTCGAAACAGATGGAATTCACTTCTCTTATTAGTTGGAACTTTTTGCACGTTCTATTTTAGGCGCGTATTTTCTTCCTGGAAATTCGTTTCATCACCGTGCCTTGCGTTCGCTTACGCGTTTATTGCGCTAATTAAAGTTTACGCCCGGTCAGTTACGCGCGCAGGCAAAAAAAAAAAAAAAAAGAAAGAAAGATGAAAGAATGAGAAAGAAAAGAAACCCGTAGACAACTTTTTCGTAGTAGTCCGCTTTTTTTACTGTTACCGACTGGAATCGGTAAGGTTGGTGCCGCCAGGTGTCGCGGCGACGTTCCCCGATGGTCGTGTGTGCGTGTACGATGCGTACATGGGTATTCAGCTGACGGCTTGTGTGTAGTCAAGATGGCTTCCGCAGAGCAAGTCGGCCTGAACAAAACGTGGGAATTATCGCTTTACGAGCTGCACCGCACGCCACAGGATGCAATCACTGACAACACGGAGATCGCTGTCAGTCCCCGAAGCTTGCACAGCGAGCTCATGTGTCCAATTTGCCTGGACATGCTTAAAAAGACTATGACCACCAAAGAGTGCCTGCATCGTTTCTGTTCCGATTGTATTATTACGGCGCTCAGAAGTGGTAATAAGGTACGTGATCGTTTCTCGGTGTCGTAATTTTTCATTGTTGTTTACTTTTCGTGGCGCAGAACATCTGGAAATTTTTTGCCCCACTAATAAATAAGCGCTGACGCTCGGTCAACATCCCGTCACTGTTGTTTCACCTTCGACGTTTCTGTATATCGGTTTCGCGTAAACACTGTCCGTCTTCTTTGCACGTAGACCCGGTTGGTGATTGTACCGTCAGAGATTGACACAATTCTTTCTTAAACAGTAGCAATCGATCACGATCGTGTTTTGTATTCGCTTCTGTCAGATTCGGTGATTTTAGCGCGCTTTTTGAATTGCTTCGCAAGTAATCGTAAATAACTGCGTTGCAACGTCCGCTTCCTTTTATTTCAATGACTCTTCAACGTTGGAAAGTTGAACAACTCGTTCTCGCAATTGGGTCTGGACTTACGTTCTATTTAATAGTGGAGCAAACTGTATTTATTTCTTCGTTGTGTAAAAAAATTGAGTTGCTGCTTTTGGCAATTGAATGGAGTTTGTTTGTTTCGTGACTGTGTGACTCGGGTTTTATCGTTTTATGGTTGCTATCGGCGAGTTGAAGTGTCAGTGAAGAGGTTAGGTTGCCTCTCGGATATGTGAACAAGGCATGAACTTCTGTTTGTAGGAATGTCCGACGTGCAGGAAAAAACTGGTGTCTAAGAGGTCGCTCAGACCGGATCCTAATTTTGACCTACTGATTTCTAAGATATATCCCAGTCGTGACGAATACGAGGCGCATCAGGAAAGAGTATTGGAGAAACTGAGCAAGTCGCATTCACAGGTGGCACTGGTCAATTCTATTACAGAGGGTATCAAACTGCAAAGCCAAAATCGGTCGCAAAGATCTAGGAAAAATGCCAATGAGTCGGAGAATGCTAGCAACGCGACGTCGTACAATAACTCACAAAATGCCAGTGCCCCGGCTACGCCCAACGCTACGAACGCAGCAAATCAAAGTGACTCGTCTCAAAGTACCACAGGCCCGTTGAATAACAGTAGCGGAGGTAATTTAAAAGGTTCTAGTTACACGTAGCTTTGATGCATTCAATGACAGCGTTTGGTAGATCGAATAGGTGGACTAGTAATGAGTAAAATCATCAATTTGTAGGCACAACATCTAGAAATTCCACCACACCGTCACCAAATCCAGCGAATCAAATTCCAAAGCCACCAAAACGGCAGAAAAGTTTACAAAATTCCGAAAACGACTCGTCCAGTGCAGAAGCTGAAACTGGTGGCGGTGATTCCATGGTAGACACCGAAGGTGAAGGTCCAAGCGAGCCTCTGATGCTCAATGAGATTGAGCTTGTTTTCAAGCCACATCCCACAGAGATGGCCGGTGATAATTCGCTCATAAAAGCTTTGAAAGAAAATAGCATTCGGTACATTAAAACAACGGCGAATGCGACAGGTGAATATTTGACAGAATTGTACAAATTTAAACGAGGGGAGGGTTGTATCCAGAAAGAGAGGTATCGAGGAATAATCCCAATTAATTTTTATAGTGGATCATCTAAGCAAGTACCTGGCCATGCGTCTAACGTTGGATTTAGACACAGAATTATCGGAATCAGACAGGTTATTGAACTTTTGTATCTACATAGCACCGTCTCCCGGTCAGTTGGTAGTTTTAAGCGGCTCTCAGACATTAAGGCAGGTGAACGATAAATTCTGGCGCGTCAATCGACCCTTGGAGATGTATTACTCGTGGAAAAAGACCTAGGGAAGGCCTCGAAAGTACCAATCCGATGGGAGCTAGTTGCGTTGAGCTCTGAAAAATAGAAAATAAAAAAAAGAAAAAAACAAAAAAAGAAAAAAAAAGCACATTCTTACTACACGGAGTACAAAGAAATGCGTGTTGTTATAGATCAGAAATTAACAAGTACATTTTACTGTACTTCAGTAGCCTTGGATTATGTTCAAGGGAGAGGTACGAGGAAAGTTCCTCGTGTTGGTGCAATCCCCTTTGTGGGACTGGTTGCTGGTTGTTTCCTTCGAACTGGACGATAGAAAGAAGCGGATAGATTTTTAATTGAAGCTTTGTACAGCGATTTATTCTAAATGCAACAAAGTTCAGTATCTTGGATATACAAACTGCCATTCACCACCAGATTGCATTGGAATTATGAATGGGTCGATAGATTTTTCGTGAACCGTGTATAACGTTTATCAGACTATATCCTTTTTTCACAGATGTAAGTTAATCCGGTGCGCCCAGTTATTCAAGTCGATGGCCTCAATGGTTAAGTAACTTATTTAAAACAAATAAACTTACTCCGATTTGCTGTGGACCATACTGTACAGTTTCACAAAGAAATAAACCAATGTATATATATATATTATGCCCTCGGAGTATTTGAATCATCCGAAGAAAACAGAAATCACATTTCCCTCTCGGGAGTGTTCAAAAGTTTTTCTACTTTTTTTTTTTCATTCCATCCTCCTAATCCGTTAGAGCGCGAGCGATTAGTTTTACTTTCTTATTTCGTTCAGAGTGCTCTTTGATACGAAAATCTAATTTTCGATCACGTTAAAGTTACATGAAAAGCGTCTTTGGCTTAGTAGGCGGAATAATCGATAAGTGCCGACCCCATCCTGCGCCCTCTTGCAATTCCACTGAACCGAAAACAATGCGAACGCTCCGACTCGAGTAATGCCACCCTCTTTTAGTAAACGAGAAAACCACGTCGAATCGTTCACTCTTGTCACGTCGTGTTACATTCTTTTTTTTGTTTTCTTTTTTTTTTTGTACTGACTCTAATTCTTCATCACTTAACGTTCCTGTATTTTCTTTTTTCCTATTTCCATTTTTATTAGTATTTTCTTAGATTCATTTTGATAAATACATAATCGTATATGAATGAAACTCTTATAAATAAAGATTAGAACTTTTAACTTCTAAATTTTTTTCTCCTGTTTACGTTGCTTCAACTTTGTTGTAAGAGTTCAGTTGCATTTAATTATTAAGTGTTGCGAAGGATTATACACTTTTGAACAGATGTTTCAAGGTAGGAATGAGAAGAATATTTCTTTCATTAGCATTACTTAAGGAATTGGAAGCGGGATAAATAGAGGAGATAATTATTATTTTATAACAATTTGTTAATTTTGGAGAAAGCATTATAGCATACGTACAAATAGAACCTCACCGAATGGTTATATAAATAATTTCAAGAAATCTGTTTTAACTTATTCAGAGGAAAGTAAATGCTCTTGTTTACTTACGAGAAAAGAGAAGTTTCTCGTTTGCGCAAACGAGTATAAAATTGTAGAAACACTGTGTTTTACTTTACAATTAATTGAAAATTGTGATAGTTTCGAATGTTTCTTTTTACTGTTATTTACCTATGTAAATGTAAAAACGTTAGAAATGGGAAGGATCAGAATAGGCGGAAGTACGGCGCGTAGAATATCCGGTAATCCGTCACCGGTATAACGTTTCTCGTCCTTTCGCAAGACCTCCATCGTTAATTAATGAATTCATGACAGCGTTAGATTCACAGCAATCTGGGCAGCCTATAATTACGGGGTACGCAACCGGGTAATAATAAAGGCCTTCTAATTAACGCTGGAAATGAATCTCTAAATGGATTCTCTATCGTGTTTTAGGCCTTCTGATAACGGTCGAGCCATTAGCAGCGAAATGCTAATTAATCAATTTCTGTCCAAAAGGACTGGATAACGAGCAACATTGTTACGAGTTCTTGGACTATTGCGTCGGCTAAAATAATTGTTTATTTCGTGTCTCGACATTACACAGGAAGTTCGTGCTTCTATTTATATCACGAATTACCTTTTCATTCCTCGTGCGCTCGCGATCAAAACCACTTTGCACTTTGAATTGTTATTCGTTCAACTTTTCCTCCTTTCTGTCGTCGTTGCTTTCCTTCGAGTCCGTGTCTTTCGCCTCCGTTATAAAAGACGACCCATTGGACAGTAAATTCATCGAAGATTTTCCTCTCGTTAGGAAATTCATTGGCCCGTCGTCTTGGAAATTTCCTCCGTCCTCGCTCCACTCCTCCGAGGAACTTCTCTCGGACGAATTCTCTTCGAAAATGTCTCTCGCCTTTTCGTACTCGGCGTCGTCCAGTTTCTCTTTCAGAAGTTCGTAAACCTCGTTTGAGGCGAACCTGGAAATTCATCGAGTCAGGGATTGAAAACAGCTCGATGAATCGACGTTGTAATATTGAACCAGTTGCGAGTGAAAAAAGGTTCGGACTTTATTCTCAAATTTCGACTCCAATTCCATAGAAATTATTATAATGTAATACGAACATGTGTAAAGTAACCTTCTCCCGATCGTTCACTTAGGGATTAGTCTGGAATTAGCCAAGTATCGAGTGTACTTGACCACGTTGCGCTGGCAACTGATTGCGGACCATAACGAGTGACCGAACCGTATAAAGTAATTCGTCGGTACGACATCACTGGGTAGAAATTATTGAGAAGCAATAAATTTCTTATTTGCTTCTGCCTATTTTGTTTCACTTAAATACACTTGAAACTGACAAAATATAATAACAACTTTGGAACAAAAATAAATGTCTAATCTGTATTTTCTTTCTTCAGTTTTACAAAGAATCGCCTTAAACAATTGCGTGTTCTATATTTTCTTTTTATTTTCTTTCATAACTCCTGCAAATGATTATTAACAATTTTACCCAGTACCGTTTAAATATGACGTGATTAGAGTACTCGAAGTATGAATCAACCCCCTCCCGTTGGTATTCTTTCATCCTTTTATTGGTTATCGTTCTGATAGATGGGGTTATTCATTCTTAATGAAGAAGGAGAACCTTGTCGCGGTATCCTATTTTTCGCCAACGCGTGTAATCCGATCGGTATAGATGGAATGACGTAACCAAGTAGAGGAATACTAACGGCATTTTATAAGGTTCCTTGCACCAGAGCGGGAATCCCGTGGGATTGTATCTCCCGTCCGGAATCGAATTCTCGGTCGGTAGTGAATGCAGCTTGAAATGCGCCGGCTCGACCGTCTCCTCCAATAAAGCTGACACTTGTCGCGCGTATTCCTTCGTACCAGCTGTTCGTTCCAGTCTGGGAATTAATCGGGATACGATTCTCTCGTGTCTTAATCGAACGTTAATCGCATTTGTTTTCTTGCTTGAGATTAAAATCGACCCTCATCCGCCCGTTGCATTAGTTTTTCTCGCAAATACCCGGAGAGTAGGTTATACGCGAATTGAATAGAAATTTAATCTATTTAGATCCAATCCTTTATCTTCTTATTATCTTTTTAGTGGTTGTTAACTTTACGTTGAGTGGAGAAACGAGGGTTAGTCAAGAGTATTTAGGCATTTACTTCTTCACTAGCTGTAGACAAAAGTCTACGTACGTCTGGGAAATTTTGAATATTTAAAGAAAAGTAGGGATTCTAAAAAATATTTTTTTTCAAGGACTTTCAAAATTTTCAACTTTACTTCTTTTTTTTTACTTTCACTTTTTTCTACTTTAGATTCTGGTGCTTTTTGAATTACGAAATCTACTGTAAGATTACTGGACTGCAGATGTTTCTGTGTTTGTAGAAAATTGACTAAATCGCACAGAAAGCGCAATTTACAACATCCAAAGTATTTTTTAATAATATTTTTTACAATGTTCTATTTTTAAACTAAACATTCTTATATCCTTAAACTGTAAGTCATACATAAAATGTCCAAAATATAAATTTCTTGGCAATGTAATATAATTCCTAATCGAGGTGGTTCTGTTCTTCCGGTTACAATCAAACAAAAACTTGCATAAAAAATGTAAATCCGCAATCTACATATTCATTTACTTGTGAACCATCTGCCTGGTGAATTCCACTCTCGGCGTTCGTTTGTAACCAATAGACGGTGGACTGGTAGAGTCCAAAAAACTCCTCACTCTCCCAGCTCGCGGTTGGTTCGAATTCTTCTCGACACCGTAGAAATTTCCAAAGTGTATCGCAGCGTCGTCAGGAAGATTCGTAGCTAGTCGAGTATCTTTCGAATCCTTGTCTTTTTTCGTCGTTGATCCTTTGTCCGCGGTATTGGTCGTGCTTTTCGAGAACTCGGATTTTTGCTTTCTTCCACGGGACCTTGGGGATCATAACGATCGCGTGTCAAAGTGACGAGTATTTAACTTGTTGCTGATAAGTTGCAATGATCAATTCATAATCATTCTATGAAATAATTAAGTAAACGCGATTTTTCCAATAACCACGACGTTAGTCGAACGATCAAATAAAAAAAAAAACCATAATGGTGAATTGCAAGCGTATTCATCCGTTACAGAAAACTTAGGCTGCACGTAACCCAAACCTCGTGAACCTCGCGCGTGAGAAAACAGAAAAAAAAAAAAAAAACGTTTGGGCTGTAAATGAACGAAATGATGAAAATATGAAACGAGTCTTTCAATCCGGGTGCCACCGATTCGATTTTATTCCGCGATTGACACACGTACCGTTACGGAACATTTATTTCCGTTAGGTTGTCGGTGAAACGCGCGCGTTAACACAGCATGTATATATCGGTTAATTCATCGTGACAAGCAATTTACGAGAAATTACAGCGGACAGAGGGAACCGGCTCGATGGATCGTCGATCCCTACACGGCGAAAAGAACTCTGCAAGCGTCGTGTTTAACCGTTTCGGTGACAATCGCGACCAATTGCATGAATTATTCATCGGAATTCGAATTGCCCGCTCGCGGATGTTGCTTGTGTAACTGGACGGAGGACGCAAGTTTGCTATTGTACCGTTGGATGCGGTGCATTCGAGTCCTTTGCGGATAAAATGCGTATTATCGACCACCGAAATGGTAAAAGTGGCCAATTCGTAATTCTTCGTGAAAGTTTCATGAATCTACAGTTTTTAGAAATTTGTAATATCTTTCGTCGAGTATTTTTAAATGAAAGCTGGTGCTCCTTATTGTCCTATCAAAATGGTAAAAATGGCCAGTTTGTAATTCTCTGTGGAAGTTTCATGTGTCTAGAGTTTTTAGAAATTTGTAATATCTTTATTGGGGAATTTTTTAATGAAAGTTTGTGCTTTTTATTGTCCTACCGAAATGGTAAAAATGGCCAGTTCGTAATTCTTCGTGAAAGTTTCATGAATCTACAGTTTTTAGAAATTTGTAATATCTTTCGTCGAGTGTTTTTAAATGAAAGCTAGTGCTTCTTATTGTCCTATCAAAATGGTAAAAATGGCCAATTTGTAATTCTTCGTGAAAGTTTCATGAATCTACAGTTTTTAGAAATTTGTAATATCTTTCGTCGAGTATTTTTAAATGAAAGCTGGTGCTCCTTATTGTCCTATCAAAATGGTAAAAATGGCCAGTTTGTAATTCTCTGTGGAAGTTTCATGTGTCTAGAGTTTTTAGAAATTTATAATATCTTTATTGAGGAATTTTTAAATGAAAGTTTGTGCTTTTTATTGTCCTATCAAAATGGTAAAAATGGCCAGTTTGTAATTCTCTGTGGAAGTTTCATGTGTCTAGAGTTTTTAGAAATTTGTAATATCTTTATTGGGGAATTTTTAAATGAAAGTTTGTGCTTTTTATTGTCCTACCGAAATGGTAAAAATGGCCAGTTTGTAATTCTTCGTGAAAGTTTCATGAGTCTACAATTTTTAGAAATTTGTAATATCTTTCGTCGAGTGTTTTTAAATGAAAGCTAGTGCTCCTTATTGTCCTATCAAAATGGTAAAAATGGCCAGTTTGTAATTCTCTGTGGAAGTTTCATGTGTCTAGAGTTTTTAGAAATTTGTAATATCTTTATTGGGGAATTTTTAAATGAAAGTTTGTGCTTTTTATTGTCCTACCGAAATGGTAAAAATGGCCAATTCTCAATTTTCCGTGGAAGTTTCATAGGTCTATAGTTTTTAGAAATTTGTAATATCTTTCGTCGAGTATTTTTAAATGAAAGCTAGTGCTCCTTATTGTCCTACCGAAATGATAAAAATGGCCAATTCGTAATTCTCTGTGAAAGTTTCATGAGTCTACAGTTTCTAGAAATTTGTAATATCTTTCGTCGAGTATTTTTAGATGAAAGCTTGTGCTCGTTATTGTCCTTTAAGTTTAATTTCCCCGTAGACGATTCTTTAATGCATGAATCACTGGAAAGAAAAAGAGGCTATAAATCGCAACGGCACCATTCCATGAACTCTTTAAATCTAACAGCTAATTATCTTTATGAATCTCGAGCGATAGAACTGGTTATCCATTGGAAAAAATAAAAAAAAATAAAAGATACATCGACTTGCTTTGGGAAATTACTTTAATTGCTGTAATAAAGCAGCTATACATATATCAAACTTTTTAACTTTTTTATTAACACCAGGAAGCGACGGGGAGTGATTTATTTGCTATTAACACCGGGAAGCGACAGGAACAAATTCCGTATCATCGATCACGATCAAACGAATGTTCTCTCACGTTAAATATTTAAAAAAAGAAAAAAAAAATCTGCATACTTTAATGAAACTGTGAATCATACAGAGCTCGAATCGACAGCTGACGAGATAATTTCAGTAATTTCCACCAATTTCCGCGGTCCTCCGCGCGATCACAGTAATTCAATGCGATTAATTCGAAATTCTTTCGCGAATCCTGCTTCTGAACGAACTCGTCGATCGAACAGGAGATACGTACAGGTTATCCGACGTGGTGGATTTCTTTCGACGACGCTCGGGGATTCCCGTCGCTGATTTCACTTCGGATTTGTGGAACATATTTCCCTTACGTGCGATCTCCTCGACGAATTTATCCCATTCACCCGAAAAAGTTATCGGAACAAAAAATTTCCCAAAACGTTGATATTTCCTTGTTTATGGACACGTCATCGTCTCGTTCGAGAAAAAGATCGTCGATAGAGCTTGCGGAGAGCTGTTCCAGAGGGAGAGACAACTGACCATGGCGTGTCACGGCGTATCGGCAAGATTACCCGGGGAAAGACGCGTACCAGAAGCATTTTAACGGAATTAGATTGGCACGCGTTGTAATCATTTTATTGGGAGCGCGCGTCGATAAGAGAGGGGTTATTCTATTCCTGACGTAACAAACGCGTAACGCGTAATTGCTGACCGCAATTAACGATCCGAGATTCCAGATCTTGCGCTGCAATGACCGTGCGAGAATATTATATTATAATAATATTAAAATATTAATAAAATAATAGTAACGTATAAATATTATATTATGTTACAATAATATTAAAATATTAATGAAATGATAATATAATATTATGTATTACATATAATATAAATTACTATTACAATTATATGACATTAATATATAATTTATATAATAACGAGAATATTATATTATAATAATGAAATATTAAAATATTAAATAAAATAGTAATATAAAATATAAAAAATTTTATATTAATAAAATAATAGTAATATATAAATATTATATTATGTTATAATAATATTAAATAATAGTACTATATAAATATTGTATTATATCACAATAATATTAAAATATTAATAAAATAATAGTGATACGTAAATATTATATTATTGTACAATAATATTAAGATATTAATAAAAAGTAACAATAATATATAAATATTACATTATACTACGAATATCATATAATAATATTAATAACATAATTACATACAATATAAATCGATATTACAATTATATGACATTAATATATAATTTATATAATATTTATAATTAGGATAGAAACTAATCTAAAATGATCAAAAAATGATTAAGACAAATTACGAGAGTTGTTTATAATTACTGATTTTACTCCAATAACAATCAAATAAATGATCGTGATCATATTCAGTAATCGAGACGATTAACAAAAGGAGTCAATCACTGCCCAACTCGCTGCTCGTAACGCGCGAAAGGAATAGAGGAAGACCGTAGAAACGCGAATGTTTGATAAAACATTTCTCTTTGTTCCTTGTCGTCTTACGGTTGGTATAAGTGTTTACCTACTCGCGAGACGAAACGGCGTGGCACCGATCGTAAAGTACGTTGTCTCGTTTTTACTAGCCGTGGAACGACGACGTTGGTCAGTCTGCAGAAGGGTTGAGAGAAAGAAAAGGGGAGGAGGGCGGTAGAGAAATCTCGCGTGGCGTGTAGTCGAACGTATCGCGGTTTAAAAAAATGGGGATAGGAAAGGCTGCCGTTTATTTACGATCGGAAAGAGCGAAGGCGAATTCGTGGACATCGGGCGAGCTGAAAAGCGAGCAAAACCGCGTCGTCGGATGCGCGTGATGCATATCTTATATGCACGGCGCCTCGAAGAAATAGGGGAAAAAAAGGAGAACGGGTTGGTTCCCTGGCACTCGGCTACGAAATTATTTACTACCCGCCGCATCGAGAAATACTGAATATTTCACTGGGTTCAAAAGGGCTCGCGCGAGCCTCCCACTCTTGCGTACAGTGGCACACGAAAATATTCCAATCACGGGGAATACTTTTTCGCCTAGTGTTTTGTGCAAGATCGTCGCGATCATGCCACTACGTAGTTTGAAATATGCACGTTAAGTAAAAATACTTGGAAATCTTATTAACATTGCAATGAGTGTCGAAACGTCGTAAGTGAACTGTAATGTAATGTATACTGTAACGAGTGTAATGATCAAGTTTGAAACAAATTTAAATATGTACATGTGGAAATTATGAAATGTTTAATACAGGTGTTGCAGAGATCGTGAAAGTACTTAAATAAACATAATCTGTCACATCAGTAAATTTCGATGTTCGGCGAGATCATCTTTAATATTTATTATATGCTACAAATATACATTTACACTGTATAGTAATTTTTTATTTAAATTAGTAATTATATCAATAGCATATTTGAATATTTAGTAATAGTAATAGCAGTGTAGTAATTTTTTAATTTAAATATTTTAATTATTTCAAATTAATATTTAATACTTTGATGATTTTGATGTGAGATGTATACTCCAAGTAAATATTCTATTATAAAATTCTATTCAGTTGTAATATTCTATTCGATAAATATTTTATCGTACATTCCTAAATATAGAATGTTCATTGAATATTTATTAAATAGAATTGCAGGAAACAAAAAGATTAGAAATCTATTTAAAATTTATCCGATTTGAAACTTCAGATAAATAAAGATTTATTACCTAATTAAATCTTAAGATGGACAAAGAATTCATACATCACTATAATAGTAAAGATCTAATCTTCGTGCATGATAACTTCGACTGATCCTGACAATTGTGTTATAATTGTGCAGTAATTTTTCTTTCATATCGAAAGGAAATTCAAAAATTGCCACACACGATCGTATGAAATTTAAAATACTAAAACATTTGTATACTGCTCGATCCTTAATAGAGTGATCTCGATTGTTCAAACGATCGATAATTTCTTATATACGAGTGTACATGTTAAAAATTTGTTAAAATTTGTTTCAGACCGTTCTAATATAATCGATACCTTCATTGCGATATTAATATTTTATACATTTGTACAATTTCATTAATATTAATTTATTAATATTTTACATTTTCACAAGTATCGAAATATTTTCGCGAGCCACTGTACCGTTTTTATCCCTTCCCTTTTACTCTGTCTCACGATTTCGATGGGGAGAGGGATCGCGTTCGATCCACGATGCCGCGTTCAAATTTCTTCACGATGAAAATCAGCTATCGCTAACTGTTTCTGTTCCGTAGAGAAGAAATCTTTAGAAGACGTCTTACCTGACCATCGTGCACCTTCTGGCCCCGTTTCCATACCTCTTATTACTCCACCTTATGTAAACCGCCTTATGAAATTACTGTGGAAAAATTGGATTTGCACATAAAGGGCGTGTTTGCATAAAAGATATCGTCGTTTGTAACGTTGGCGCTGTTTCCTGCTGGCAACGTTTAATTACTTGGTTACAGACCAAGTACATAGTATATCTATTTATAATAAAAATATTAAATATAATACAAATAAATAATATTAATAAGTATAATATTATTTAAATAATATTTATAAATATAACAATATTTAAATATTACAAATATATATAAATAATATTTAAATATTATAAATATATATAAATAATATTTATAAATATAATAAATTATATTTTATAATTTTATATCACAAGACATTGCATAGGTATTTTATAATTTTACATTATTTATTATGAGATATTGGCTACTCAACACACTATCAAATCTTGTTACAACTCTCGAAACTTCCAAGACAATCGAGATTTTCAAGACACTCGAAAAACTCGAGACTCACCGAGAATGTTAAATATCAAATCGCGTTTCGAAGCGATTCGAAGTGTCCGTCGTTACTTGCAGCGATAAAAGCTTCGTTGCCGAAGCAGGCGGCGAGCAATTAAGCAATCGACGAGTTTTCCCTTCGCTTTGGAAGATCCTCCACGAAGAAGAGGGCAGCGAAGGTTCTTTGAATTGGGCTCGATGGAATTCCTCGGTCAAATGCTCGTTCGTTTGGGCAACGCCTTGGAAAAAAAAGACGAACGATATCCGATACCGTGCTGATTGGATCCACCGATCGAATAGCAACCTCCCCCCACGGATTCATTCCTTAAAAGAAAAAAGAAAAAAAAAAAAGAAGAGAAATCCCGCTCGTTTTTTAGCTAGTCAAACTTTAATTAAACTCCCGTCTACTCTCTGGAAAGTTCCTCGCATTTTTCGTCCTGTACACATACTTCTGCCGATTTCAAAGCCGATCTCGTCGTTCGACGAGATGTTGCAAGATGAATCCTTCGACCAGTATTTTTTCTTTCGTTTTTATCGTGAAGCCGTGGTATGCACGTTTATGAAAATGACTTGTGTCAACAGATACCGTTTCGAGGAAGAGCGATTCGTTTCAGCGTACACGTACGAAGGGAAGCGTGTTAGCACAGCCGTGTTATCGTGGTTTTCTGGTAACGCAGCCTTTGGAGATATTTTCCAAAGGAAACGCGCTGGAATGCATCGTTCTTCGACGAAGGTTATTTCCATTTGGTATTCCATCCTTTTCTCATTTCCTGTTTAATATAATTATTACGTAATATTTAACTATATGATATAATAATTTAAATATTATACATAAATATTATTACATATGAATATAATAATTATATCATATGATATACTCATTATATAATAATTTAAATATTATATATAAGTATAAATAAAAATATTATATAATATTTAATTATATTAAATATTATAAATATTATATATTATATAATTATATTTAATTATATTAAATATTATAAATATTATATATTATATAATTATATTTAATTATATTAAATATTATATAATAATTGAAATTATTCAACTCTTCTTTTTATGTTGATTCCTCTTTTTTTTTTTTTTTTTAATATTATAGGCAACTATGAAGAACTTTGCTTGCAGATAAGTAATTTTTACGAAAGGAAAGAAAGTAAAATAAAAAATAGAGAATACTCCGTGTGTCAGTTTATGATAAGAAAAGATATTGCGTTTCATTGTAAGGGGTTAACACATTGCGATGGAGATCGGAGATATCGCGTCGATTTCAGCGCAATATTGTTGAAAAGGGTGACATGTACACCGGTTGTAGACGGTATCGGTCGCGATAAAGACATGGTTGAATTCTGTGTCGCACGTATAATTCATGTTTTACGAGTGCAATGGCATTCCCGGCTCGGTTACAAATGCACAACGAGTTGTACAGTCCGATGAGAGCCACGCTCTCTGTGGGAAACACTCGGCCCTCCTTTCATCTGTTACAAACTATATCGCGTACCGTTGTATCGGTTAATACGGATGAACGTTCTTATTCGAGTTGCAACAAGTTTCTACTTACTGGTACAGGTATCCATATTTTCTTTCTTTTTTTTTTTTTTTGTTTCTTCCTTTTTACGCGCTAGCAGTGATAAGAAATTCAATCTCATTGCAATATCCTTTTCCTTGTTTTAATAATTGTTGTTTAATAATTTTAATAATTTTAATAATTGTTTAATATCTGTTGATCTTGTTGGAAGAGTAAAATGTTTCAGAATTTGCTTTGAAGATGTATATTTGGATTATATTTTGTGTTATTATTGGTATTATATTACATATTATTATATAATTATATTATATAATATATTATTTTATGTATTATATAATTATATTACATTATATGTTATTTTATAGTTATATTATATTATATATTATTATATCTTAAGTTACGATTAGCGTAATGGTATTTTGCTAATGCTAGTATTTTGTTGTAGTGAATAAAGAGACAAGAATTTTAAAAGTTTTCATTTTTATAATTGCTAGAATAAATAGAATTTCAATTCTAGTTTGTGTCGAAGGCATTATTTTTTTAATAATGTTCTAATTTTTATTAGATCGGTACATAATGAATGTTGCTTTTTTTCTTCTAAGATGAAATTTTAATAGTTTCTTCATGTACTTGATCAAAATAATTTCATCAATTTTTCCGACGATCAACTAATTTAATTAATTTAAATTTTTAGATTTATCAATTTTACAATTCAAAAGTTCTTGGCATAAAATTGTTCTTCGTGAATAATTGACCAGTTGAAGTAGTAAATTTATGTTTTCAGCAATTTTCATGACACTCTGCTTAATGTAAGAATAATATTCTGTTTTGAAATTTGATTTTCTTATTGTAAATTTTCGTGAAATTGAATATACTTGTTTCGTGGTAAGTTTCTCGTTATGAATCGACGATAGGATAAAATTTAGTGTTAATTTCGAACTCCAAATAAACGCCACTACTCCAGTACACACATTCATTCATTTTATGTTCAAATTTTTTACATTCAGTGATCAATAATTTTATAAATTTTGATAGTCAAATGGAAAACGAAATTAACCTTCCTAGTATCTTTCAATCTTTTTTTACGTCCTTCCTAGAACTGCTATTTAAAACTGCTCGCGCTATACATAGAAACAGAACGTATAAAAATCTCGCTAAACGTACATATTAGTTTTTAGTAAACATATTTTCTGTTGCAAGAACTTATTTTGTAAAAATAACACCTTACTACGAAAAGTCATGTTAATTGATATTTAGTTTTGTATCGATTAATTTAACAAATAGACCAATATTTTTTTATTTTTTGCGTGAAAATGTCGTGAATTTATTATCCACTGTCATAAGATTAAATTCATCGCGTTATTATTTTTTTTTTTTTTTTTTTTGGTGTTTATTTCATGTGAGAATACTTTTTAGCCATTATGTGACATAAAAATCAGAAAATTAACAAAATTGGACTTTTGCGCAACTTTCCTTTGTTGCATATGGAAAATAAATACTTTTACTAGTTATTTTCAATTACTTTTACTAATAGTTTATACTAATTTTTTTAAAAATAGTATCGTAATGTATAGTATTATTCTGTAAATAATATTATAATATTATTTAACTACATTATAATATAATATTATAATACTATGCATTATAATATTATTTAACTACATCGTAATATAATATTTTATTTATTTAGTTATGTAGTATAATATTATATTAGATAGTTCACTACTATTTATAAGTAATTAAACCAGTTAGTTTATTAGATAAGTTACTAGAATTAATAATTCAATCCCGAAACACACGTCGATGATTTTTGCAAAATGTTTCCAATATCTTACGCTTCCAAATTTTGCAATATCGAAGTGTTTGCAGCGATAACCGCGGTATCCATCTATGTAACAGATTTAAAATTAGAAAATTTTCATCTCAAGTACACCCGCAGCCACAGAAGAATTTCTTCCTCGAAGATGTTCTTCGATCGACGAGTTTATTTTTCCTTCGTTAATCTTCTTTCACTTTCGAAACAAGCAGGATTATTTTTAAACGCGGCGCGATCTGTTCCCGCGTCATCGAACCGATTTTCGAAGGGAGGCGACGCTTGTCCCTCGGTGCGCGCGTACAAGGTGGAGGAATGCAAAAGTCACCGGGAGGTGCTCGATGTTTACCGATCTTAATTAAGGGACAAAACGAAAGGGTTGGAAAGGGAAAACGGTGGGGTCCGCGCAAGTTGACAAGAATCGGCTTTTCGAATCGCCGGGCTTCGTGCGTCTTCGGTGGTTGCCGACGCTCTTCGTGCCACTCTTAACTCGTGCACCCGCTGCCACCACTCAGTCGTTGACGCGCGCTCGTTTGGTTTGCTTCGCGGGTTAATGGTGCTTCAACATCCACGAGAGAGCTTGACGGTCCAGGTCCAATACAAAGGTGCTTGTGCTTGACCTGCATTCCATTCAGAAAGAAATAACCATCGCGGCATGTGCTCGACCACGAGGTAAGATTCGCATTCCTAAGAGGATGGACACTTTACATTTTTTTCTCTTTTGGAAGAACCGATATCACTGTCAGGATTTCCTTTGGAATAAAGAACGACGTTCGAACGTTCACTGTTGTTCGAGGAAACGAGCCTCGATCTTCGACATTTCCTTCGACCTGTTTCTTTTTTTTTTCTTTTTTTTTTTTTTGTGTATCTCGCAGTCTCGAAATCGCGTCGATTCTTCGTTGTGAAACAGTTAAGCTGCAAGTTCATTCAATCGGCAGACGGTCGAGGGAGGAGCAGGAAATATCGAAAATCCATAACGCTCGGCGCTAGCCGTAATAAATCTCCTCGCTTCACTTTGAACGCTGTAACAATTGTCGATCTCTCCGGTTTGTTTGAATTCGTCGAGATATTGATTGCCCCGTCCGCTCCCTGTCTCTTCCTCGACTTCGTCCGACAACCTCGAGGCGAGGAGTCGAAGGAAGCAGAGGCGGCAAATATTTGGCCAAACGTACGAGATATCTTCCTCGAATCGAATTTGTCTCGCGTACGGCCACGCGAAACGTCGCCGTGGCCTCTGTCGTACCAAGCACGGTCAATATTGACTCTGGCTCGAGCCAAAGCCCATCGTAATAAATTATTGACTTCGTGGAAGCGGGGCAGCGTGCACGGAGAACGTCCTGCAGAGTTAATCGTCCTCCGGCGTCCTTTCGTTGCGACGATACTGAATACCTCGCTGGAATGATAGGGAAATTGCACGCGGCACGCCGTAAATCATTTTTACGGCGTGGATTATCGTCGTTTCGCGACACGAAACCATTGATAGCGCCGGGGGATTGATTGGATTGGGAGAAAGTGGGTGCGGAGTCCTGGCAATATGTTCCAGTTTGATGTACCCTCACTTTTGAAAAAAAAAAGTTAATTGGCTCGGCGAGGCAAGCGTGGTTGTCCCTTGTTAAAATTTAATTTCTCTTTGGATCAGCGATATCTATTAATTTAGGTTGTTGTTATCGTTTTGATTCTTGTGTAGGCTGTTTCTGTTGCCTTGTACTTTTCAACGTAGTTGAGTACTTTGATTAAGTACTTGGAAGTTTTTATTGTTGATACAGTCTTATTTCGAGTTTGTACGCACAGATAGAAATTATGTTCGCGAGACTTTCTATGATTGATAATAATTGTGCAAGCTTTCATCCGTTGGTCCTTGAAATTTAAAACGTGAGTCCTTTATGTAAATTCATATTTTGTAACATAATACAATGTAGTATAACTAAAAGGATCGTATCGTTGAAAAATTGCTCGACGTATTAAGTTTTTGTTTTTATATTTATTTTTATAGATTCTGTGCAATTTAACACATAGTTACAAGTGAATTATTTGATATGTTTGTAATGGGATAACAGACAGGCAAAGTAAAATTTGCAAAATACGATCGAAATACATGATGATTAAAAGAGAAGTTTCCATGATCATTATCAAATTTAAATATTTATGCATTTATAAGAAATATCTAAAAAATTCTCTATAGCAAAGAGCAAAATATTGAAAATCTACAAAACACCTCTACTCATTTCTTGCCTAAAGTAAAGTATCCATTGGAGTCTTCAACTACGAACAAAAAAGAAAAAATATATAATTTTGTTCAAATATCAATAGAAATTAAATATCGAGTTTAACCCATTGCGCTGGCAACTGATTGCGGACCATAACGAACGACCGAACCGTATACGATAATTCGTCGCTTTCTTTTCCTTTTGAACATCACTGGATAGAAACTATCAAGAAGTAATAAACGATGTCATTCGTTTTGCCTGTGTTACCATTTAAACATACTTGAAACTCAGAAAATGTGGCAGTTTTAAATTAATAAAAATAAATTGATATAAACTAAAAAAATTCTCGACTTGCACGTCGTTCCAGCGCAAAGAGGTCAATTGCTGTCTAGTATATTCTCGACAATTAGTATCAGTATATTGGAGTATCCTAATCGAGACACTCGCCCAACAGATGTAAATCGTCCTCGATTGTTCGTTCCAACAATGTTAATCGACTCGTCTCGGTCGATAAAAATTCCAATTCCGTCCGATTTTGTTGCCAATTGACGAGGTAGTTGGATTTTCATAAGCGTGCCGTAATTTAACGTCCGTTGCTGAAGGTGTAAGCGCACTGTGCACTTCTTTCTTTTCTGTTGGTTCGTCGGCACTCGATACACGATTCGGAGGGGTCGCCCACGCAGCGAGACACGCACGTACACGAGCACACGAGCCCAACCACTATCACTATATTATGCTTCTCGGTTCTCTCGCTCTGTGTGCGCCGGCGATTTACGGTAAGGGCACCGTCTGCTTTGTGTGTTAGTCACCGACCACGGGGGGTGAAAGAGACTGGCAGGACTCGGTTCTACTGCGGGGGAAAGAAAGAAAGAAAGAAGAAAAAAGAAGAAAAGTGAGACGCGAGAGAAAGAAAAGACGTGGCACACGCGTAGACGATCGAACGCGTTAGCCAGGCTCGTCGTGGATCGGTTTTTCATTATCTACAATGGCGTGTAACTTAGCGGAGTAACCCTCGTGCTTCCCGGTTGCGAGATTTCACACGTGTGTTCTCGTATCGTTGGATGTGGCAAAAGTTTAAATGGTAAATTATGTTTGAAAAGAAAAACGTTATAAATTATATAAGTATATATTTAAAATACTAAAATGTCCCTTGTGTGGTCTTTAAATTTTGGAATCGACTCGTTTTCTTCAAATGAGTGAAGTAACCGATCTTGTACTTATGTCAACGAAATTAACAAAATAACCGATGATTAAAACGTAAAATTTCCATAATTCCACAAGTAATGTCCAATTTATTGATTAATCATTTTTTTATTACGTTTATTGATATTTATAATAATTTTATTTATTTTAAATTCATATTTTAGAGACATTAAAGTGAAAGAAACGATAACTTTTTATAGTACGGTAGAGTATGTTTTACGAAAAAGTTATTTAAAACACTAAAAATGGGCTGTTTTATATCAGTAAAATGTCTAACAAAAATTATAAATTGGTCATTCTGACCATTTTGGTAGTTCTAGGTAGTTAAGAAATTGGAGTTGATTAGTTTGAATTCTGAATCTGTATATGTTCTATTTCAAAACTGCTTATAATATTAAATATAAATTTGTGATATCATAATATTAAAAAATTTAATATTTGTTTGTTTGTATATTTTAATATTTGATTAACACATTCTGTGTAGGACATTAGTAAAAAAGTTAAAGTTAACGATATAGTGTCGTTGCTCTTTCCATATTCATGACAATGTTATTTCCACGTTGCGCACGTGTCGTTTTCACGCGAATTAGAATCTCTATTTTTATTAGCAGAATCGCACGATTATAGATATATTGCGTACATATCGTTAGAAATGTAAGATCTGACGATGATTATGCTTCAATGATGGGAACTGTGAGATTGAAATCTTGCGATCCTTGATAACTGTATACGTACATTACGAGAAATCTCAATATGTCAAATTACATAGCGTCACGATTGCAAAATTCCAACGATAATGCAAATGGCATCTCCGATGGTTACTCGTGCTATACTTGCAATAAATATCTCGCAATTTCATGTACATATTCAGATTGATTCCAAATTTTACCGATATAATCGTGACACACAGTTGTGTCATCTCGTTACATCACCAATGAAAATTCAAAGTATTTTGTACAACACATATAACACGATATGACAAATGTTTAAATACGTATCTTGCATCTTGTATATACAAATACCGACTTCAACTTTTAACCAACAATTTTGGAATTTTTAATTTATTTGAATCTCTGTTGCAGAGAATGAAAATAAAATACAAAATAAATATACAGTAGAATAAGTACAAGTATTATAAAGTTCTTCTATCTTTTCTTTTCTTTTTACTTTATTTCTGATGGAAATTTTACCCTTCAATCGTCGATAGTTTTAGTGTTAAACTTTCTTTTATCCACTGTATATTACTCGCTGAGTATCTTCACTCCCACGACTTTCAACACGAACAAACACCTCTCATCGTTGCAATGATTGAACAATAGATTCATCAGTTTTTACTCACGGCGATTTTCTTAATTACCTTCGACCAATCTCCTTAGCTGGCTGAGTCCATTTCAAGACTATCATTCCGAGAAAAATAGCTACCGCTTTGGTAATTGATTGAGGGAAAAGAAACGTGAATAGATGATTGCTGTTAAAAATAAGGATCGTCGAGCTGTTGCCAGTAAACACGACGGTGTTTGTCCTGCTCTGCTTGTAATTACTTGTTCCACCTGTGTCGATCAGGATCGATCACGAGCAGGGTACACTTGAATCGAACGTGCAATTATCAGTTGATCGAGAGAGAGAGAGAGAGAGAGAAAGCGTTCCACGCTGTGAAGTATGATTGTTACCTCTGCGTTCGTGGTAGTTAAGTAAAACAAGTCGTCGCCTTTCGAACTTGAGAACTGTTCGATAAAGAATTTGTAAGGGCATTTGTGGGACTCTAAATCCTTTCAGTATGAAAATTTGTAACTGTTTGCAATTAATATTATTACGTTGTAATAAATTACGTCGACCAACTGATCACGTATAATCATTAATTGTTACTTTTCTGTGCTTGAAAATGATCATTAAAAAGGGGTGATATGGTTTCTTCGTCTCATATTGGATGCAAATCATATTTAATTGAAAATTATTATACAAGTTGTGGAAAGGACGGTTTTTTGGTTTTATGGTTTGATGGCTTTTTCTTCATGTTGGAAGTTATTGTTTAAGTTGAGAAGATTTTTTATGGTTTTTCGAATGAGAGTGAACAAACAAAATGAAGTTTGGCAATTCTTAATACAACACTTCAAATAGTGTTTAAATAAGTTTCGTCAAGAACGGACTTCGAGCACGTATATCTGATAAATTTCCAAATTTAATTTTATTGAAAATGAATTGGGCTTTATTTTATATTTTCAAGTTGTTTCTGCATGTATATACATATAAATACAAATCCAACGAATCTCACGTATTTACTAAAATTCCATTAGAACAGCTACTAAAACTGTTATTCGATGCTCTGCTGCGAAATAAACTTTCGATATTACTCGCTTCAACGTTCATTTAATTCTCTGTAAAATCGTGTAACGCGAAACTCGCTCATCCGTATATTCGCATTTAAATTATTTTGTCTGCTGCTTCGCTGTTGTATAATATTTCATCAACGTACCCGTTTCAAAAATAATTTGTTTATAGTAATATTTATTAATAAAATTATAATTCAACATTTATTGATATAACTATTATATAACATTAAAATTAAACATAATTATATTATATATTAAATTAGTATTTTTAATTTTATTAATATTTATTAATATATAGTTTCATTAAAAAAAAAAAAAAAAAACTAGGTGGGAAGAAACTTTCGCCCCACTCTGTATTCCGTGCAATTTCCCATAAATGCATGCGATTAATCCGCACCGTCTGATTAACAGCCTTCGTTTCTCTCGTTTCTCAATAAAATTCTGGCCAACGGTTGACCACGGGCTCCTCGCACATATTTAACAAAGGAAGAAAAAGAGAAAACGATACAGTGAACGTAGATGTAACGACGATCTTCGTAACACGATCGTAGTACATACATACGTGTTTGCTGGTAGAGTACTGCGAGACCATTTCCAGGCGGCAGATCTATTTGTCGAGAGACCCTCGCTTCCATTCGTACAAGAACGACGAGAAAGCATCCAGACGAGAAAAAGAGAGAGAACTTTAGGGTGGCAGAGTTGGATTGGGACACGCGATATATTACGCGCTCGGCACGTACGTGCTGACTGCTACGTACATAAGTAGACACGGGCATAAATAGCAGCGTGCGATGCGTGTGCAAACGACCTGTGCAAACGACGTCGTCGTCGAACGAAACGAGAAAGTATCGAGAAAGGGAATAATACATCGAGAGAGAGAGAGAGAGAGAGAGAGAGAGAGAGAGAGAGAGAGAGAGAGAGAGAGAGAAAGAAAGTAACGCGAGCATGCACGTTTTAACCACTTGCGCCTACAACTGGTTCGCGGACCATAACGAGTGACCAAACCGATAATTCGTCGCTTTCTTTCTGAACACGTCGGTATGTCATTGGATAGAAACTATTGAGAAGTAATAAATTTATTATTTGCTTTGCCTATTTTGTTTTATTATTATAAATATATAATTTTACTTATTATAACTTGTTATGCTATAATATAATACAATAATATGTCGCTAATGACTTCGCTGTCGATACGACATTAAAGAAAAATAGAAGAAGAAGAGAAGAATTATATATGTTATAACATAACCTATGTTATACCTAATATAACCTATATTCTACTTAAATACATTGACATTTAGTGTGTTTACTGTTAAATTATATTACAGATTAAAGCTGTATCAACTTTTAAATAAAATAAAATTTTTCATAGTGTCAGAAAACGACATTACTTATATATATTCTTAACCACTTGCGCTGGCAACCGATTGCGGACCATAACGAGTGACCGAACCGTATACGATAATTTGCCTTCTTTTTCATTTGAAGTCGTCGGTATGATATCACTGGATAGAAATTATTCAGAAGTAATAAATTGATTATTTGTTTTGTCTACTTTGTTTTACTTGAATATATAATTTTACTTGTTATAACATGTTATGCTATAATATATATGTTATAACATAACCTATGTTATACCTAATATAACCTATATTCTACTTAAATACATTGACATTTAGTGTGTTTACTGTTAAATTATATTACAGATTAAAGCTGTATCAACTTTTAAATAAAATAAAATTTTTCATAGTGTCAGAAAACGACATTACTTATATATATTCTTAACCACTTGCGCTGGCAACCGATTGCGGACCATAACGAGTGACCGAACCGTATACGATAATTCGCCTTCTTTTTCATTTGAAGTCGTCGGTATATCACTGGATAGAAATTATTCAGAAGTAATAAATTTATTATTTGTTTTGTCTTTTTCTTACTTGTTTTACTTGAATATATAATTTTACTTGTTATAACATGTTATGCTATATATAATATATGTTATAACATAACCTATGTTATACCTAATATAACCTATATTCTACTTAAATACATTGACATTTAGTGTGTTTACTGTTAAATTATATTACAGATTAAAGCTGTATCAACTTTTAAATAAAATAAAATTTTTCATAGTGTCAGAAAACGACATTACTTATATATGTTCTTAACCACTTGCGCTGGCAACCGATTGCGGACCATAACGAGTGACCGAACCGTATACGATAATTCGCCTTCTTTTTCATTTGAAGTCGTCGGTATGATATCACTGGATAGAAATTATTCAGAAGTAATAAATTTATTATTTGTTTTGTCTACTTTGTTTTACTTGAATATATAATTTTACTTGTTATAACATGTTATGCTATAATATATAATATATGTTATAACATAACCTATGTTATACCTAATATAACCTATATTCTACTTAAATACATTGACATTTAGTGTGTTTACTGTTAAATTATATTACAGATTAAAGCTGTATCAACTTTTAAATAAAATAAAATTTTTCATAGTGTCAGAAAACGACATTACTTATATATATTCTTAACCACTTGCGCTGGCAACCGATTGCGGACCATAACGAGTGACCGAACCGTATACGATAATTTGCCTTCTTTTTCATTTGAAGTCGTCGGTATGATATCACTGGATAGAAATTATTCAGAAGTAATAAATTGATTATTTGTTTTGTCTACTTTGTTTTACTTGAATATATAATTTTACTTGTTATAACATGTTATGCTATATATAATATATGTTATAACATAACCTATGTTATACCTAATATAACCTATATTCTACTTAAATACATTGACATTTAGTGTGTTTACTGTTAAATTATATTACAGATTAAAGCTGTATCAACTTTTAAATAAAATAAAATTTTTCATAGTGTCAGAAAACGACATTACTTATATATGTTCTTAACCACTTGCGCTGGCAACCGATTGCGGACCATAACGAGTGACCGAACCGTATACGATAATTCGCCTTCTTTTTCATTTGAAGTCGTCGGTATGATATCACTGGATAGAAATTATCCAGAAATAATAAATTTATTATTTGTTTTGCCTGGGTTATATTGCAATATACTTGAAACGGAGAAAATATTGCAATTTTGGGAGAGAAAAAATCCAGCGCAAGGGGTTAACGATTTCTGATGTTTCTAATTCTTCTATTTCTTTCGACTCGGGCCTTCCTGGTCTGAGAGAAAAGTCGAAGGAGCGCGAAGAGGCTTCTCTCGAGGTTGTAAACGGCCTTTAGTGGCAAGTGGTCTCACCCTTCGATTCTAGGAAACCTCTCTCTCTCTCTCTCTCTCTTTCTCTCTCTCCCTTGCCGATTCTTTTCCACAAGGGCAGTGTCAACCGGCGCGGTACGTGCGCAGCTTCTTCACCTCGGCTATTGGCATGGCGAGGAAACGTTTCCCTCTTGATGCAACGGCTGCACGATTTACTCTGCCATTTGTTCACCGTTTTAGCCTCCATTAGTTTAGCGTAGTTTTCAACACTTGCGTTGGGGATGATTCTGGCAGTGCCGGTTGAGAGTTTGAGACGAAATACGTGCGATCCTCTAACGTTGGTTAGCGATTTGCCCGTGGTAGTTTTTTTAAATATATTTTGTGCAGAACGCGAGACAACACTTGTCGCTATGTCGTTGAAAATTTATAAGTACGAAATACAAATGCAGTAGAAGGTGTGTGCGAAAATAAACTGAAAATGTAGAATGTAATTTTCTCATATTGCACTTTGTCGACAGAAAATTATTCTATGGAAATGTGTCTGTTAATAAATTAATATTAATTAAATGTGAAATACAAACGTGGTAAAGGTGTGTTCAAACTTCTAGCCGATACTACGTTCGCGAAAATAAACTGCGGAATTTTTTCGTATTCGCTTTGTTAATGGCCGAAGGTTATTCTATGAAAATTTCCAAATGAAGTACACTCGAATTAGATTAATTCTAGATCAGACAACAGTGAATAAGTATACTTGAATCAGGTTAATTCTGGCTTGGACAGGAGGAGAATTCTACGAAAATAAGTAAATTTTCTCGTTCTCGAGAAGATCAACTTTGAATATTTCTTAATTGAATTGGATCAGACATTGTTATGTTGAATACTCAACCTAAGATTATTCTATACGATATAATGGTTTGCTCTCGAGAAAATCGACTTTGGTTAGACTAACCTGCTACAATTTTGCAATCTTGCTCTTATTTTAGTAAAGGAAAAGAATGTTTTAAAGAGATTTTAAACGTAAAATTGAAACTAGAAATCGTGCGTAGCAATGAAACTTCCTTTAAACATGCATTTCGTTTAAACAGAATTTTTTATTTATCATCGTAAAAATTTTTTTATTTAATTTAATTTAATTTAATTTTATTTATATATCGTAAAAAGAGGGATATTACTGTCTCGAAAATGGCCAAAAGAATATAACAAAATGAACGAATAATATAAAATAGAAGATTATTCCAACTCAAGATAATACGTACAAAATATTTTCGATTAACTCCCTAGAAGAAATTTATTAAACACGTATCAATGTAACAATTAACTACTAAGACTGAAAATTTATTTGAACACTGATTAATCATTGGGTAGGTATATACATACGTTCGAGTAGGTCGTCGTTGATTCAACGTCATGCGTTTCATGTGAGTGATTGCACGAGAAATATCTTGACAGGCAGACACGTTAAGTACATACACTCGAGATTGAAGTATACATAGAAGTGAAGGTTACAAAGTCTTGTCTTTGAGAGAAATTAGACACCTCAGTCGTTCTGCGATAGTGCTCACTTCCCTCTTTCCCATGAACCCGAGTCAAGCAGTGATTAGTGCCAATTAGCGTAAAGTAAACCGGGAGTGTACGCTCCGAAACAACGCGTGAAAACAGTGCAAACAGAAAAAGAAAATCCTTCGCTACGAGACGAATCCGCAAATAACAGTCCGCGAGTTTAGCAGCATTCTTGCTAATTCAGAGCGACAGAGAAACTGTAATAGTCGTATCCATTACTAGGGTTGTCTCTGTTGAAGGAACGTCAATAAAAAAATAATGCATCGCACGTTATAAATAATTTGTAAATAATTCAATAATTCACGAAGAAATCAATTAAAGTAATAATAAACGTTTCAAGATTCGAATGTTTTATAATTACATTATATTACATAATATTATATAAATTATATCATATTATATTATATTATTATATAAATTACATAATTATTGGCGATAGTAATAAAAATTATTGCAACATGGTGTTTTATGAAAACTAACGATCCATACCACGCGGGCAGAACATAAATTACACTTGTGTCAATTAATTAATCGTTATCGATTAATCTTCTTCTAATAAAATATCGATACAAACGTCATGAATTTGCATAAAAATTCCCACCGATTCTACCGATCGAACATATTCGCGCGTTCTGAATAATCTCACGATTATTCAGAACACCATTCGATCTTTTCTCCCCCTCTCCCACCCCCCCCCTTTCGCGTAATTTTGTCATTAGCCGTGAAAGTAAGCAAGACCGTATTCGGAGAATTCCAGAAACTTCTTCCATCCAGGCTGTGTAGTTACGGTGTACAGCATCCTTCGGCGAATATAGTGACATAATAGGCAAACGTCCAGGCCGATGCACCGTTACGCAGAATGGTGCTGAGGTCAAAGAGCCGGCACGGGTTGGTAGGGAAGAAGTATAGCGGAGTCTGGGACGCGTTTGCGAGTGCATCGGATATGCTCGTTCGGTTGTGTTCGCCCGTGAATATTTGACGAACCGGGATATCACGAGATACGTACATGTGTTACTGTAGTCCGTACAAAATTTCACGCCTCCTCCTCCGATGGCGAGTGGTCATCTCTCTCTCTCTCTCTCTCTCTCTCTCTCGTGAAACACTCGCCGCGTGCGCGTACACGAGTACAAAGTTAATTTGAACAGTGGCAAACGTTCGTTCTGTATAATAAAGCGTGGCAAAAAAAAAAAAAAAAAAAAAAGAAAAAAGGGGAAGCGGAATGGACGGTAGAAGGCCGGTTCGTTCGTGCCCGTTTAATTTCAGTTATAATCCTAGCGAAACGTTCGAGGTAATTGCGATCCGTTTCCGCCAACAAGAAACCTAAATGAAAAATTAGCGCTTCTCAGAGCGTTGAGTAAACAACGAGTGGCGTTCTTGAGAGTTTCACTCTTAACACGGAGTAGAACGTTGGTAGTTTGATGTTACGAGACGATACGATGATCTTTTTACGTGTTATATATACATAGAGGATAATCTTATAAAGATAGAAATTTAATTTAATTAAATTTGTTGTATAATCAATTATATAATAAATTATATATATTATATATGTGCATTATATAATAATTAATAATATTATTATATTTATTTTTATGATTAATAATTATATTATATAATAATGTTAGTTATATATAATGCAACTTGTTGTATAATTATTATTTTAAATTAATTATATAATAATTTAATGTTTGACATTTGTTTAATATAAATAACAATATTATTTATTTTCGAATATTTAATATTATTATATAATTGAAAGAATCGAGTTTAAATCTCTACTTTGGTTATTTTCCATATTATTGCATTCTACGTGCATGATGTAGGTTATTCGAAAATCTCTCGGACAGATGCACGAACTAGCCTAAATACGTGTTATTATTACAGATAGTCTGCAATTGAAATTTAGCTCCCTCATACTGGAGAAAATACGCGAAAAGTTTCTCGTTTTTTTCGTCCATATCTATCATCTGTTAATCTATTTATTTAAGTTTTGCAATTTTACGCGACACATCTAATTAATCCGATTAATCAAACGATTACTTGCCATTCCTCGAAACTCCTTTGGATTATTCTCGAAGCTTGTGTTGTGTTTTTACTTCGACTTGATTTCGAAATTGCGTTGAATAACGCGCAGCTCACGCCGACGGCGGGACCCGTTTTCATTGACGCTGCAGTTTCAATCTTGGCCATTGACACTGACCTAATAAGGGTTAAATGGATTGTTCCTGAATGTCCATTGAACGCAGCACGCGTCTCCATTGGGGTGTTTGCCGTGTATGCACGCATTTAAATCGCAGTGCACGTCGGCGTTATCATTGACGGGGGAGGAGAACGTGTTGCATATCCCCCGAGAGGATATTTGTCACCACTGTTGACGATCGATCGATAAATTTCCGTCGTCGACAAATATAATCATTATTACATATTATTGTCTTGTAATAATTCCTTCACAATATATCTCGACAATAAATAAAATTGTAATTATACAAAGTCTCGAGAAGTTGTAAATAAATTTTTATGCAAGTTCATATTTACAAATATGTCAAATAATATAATTATAAATATGTAAAATACTACAATGTTATATCACGTATTATTATAACGTAATATTATATATATTAATATACAATATAATGTTATACCATGTTACAATTTTTACATATCGATTATTTCATGCATTTTCCTGTGTTACGTGCATTCTATAAATTCCTCGTAAAAATCCGCGATTAAATTATGCAAACTATTCGACAACAATTGTTCTGCAATAATTTCATCAGCTTGGAATGAGAACTTTTACCATTATGTGGCGCATCGAGGAAGTTGCGCGCGGTTCCCACTGGCAGTGGAAATTATAAATTCACGCGGCGTCGGTAGTCACGGCAATCGGCTTCTTCCTTTTCACTTACTGCTACGCAGTTACTTTTACGCATAATCGGCCATGGCCGGCATCCTTTTCATTATTTCGTCACGGACCATCGTAAAAAGGGATAAACTCGGTCCGTGTTCGCCGCACTTAACACGCCTCTTAACCTGGCGTTAAGAACAGCGGGAAAAGATCATGCTATATTTTCGCGTGCAGATCGTAAAATCTAATGTGAATTTTCGGATGTTAAATTTAATCCCAACGACTCTTACGTGCCTTCTATCACCTTCTATTACCTTCTATTATATAAGTTATGTAGATATTAATCTCTTGCGCTGGAATGACGTCGAGAATTTTTTGCCCCAAAATTGCAATATTTTCTCAGTTTCGCGTATATTTAAGTATCATTCAGGGCCGAACAAATAACAAATTTATTACTTTTCAATAATTTCTATCAAGTGATTATCATACCGACGAGTTGTAGAAGAAAGCAATTATTATGTACGATTTAGTCTCTCGTTATGGTCCGCAATTAATTGCCAGCGCAAGTGGTTAAGCACGTACACTTATGTGTAAGTATTTCTACATTATTAAGATACAATTCAAACGAAGATCTCTAGTTTAATCTCAATATACATATACGCCCTAATCTCCATTCGTCCCTTATTTTTCCAATTGAATTTGTTCCTTGGTACCACGTTGACGAGAAACAAGTAAAAAGAAGCGGAAGATTTATATTTTACAGAATATTCCAATAATATCTTCGTTAATATCTTCAAGAAATACGAGACTTGTATTCTCTAGAATTTAGATTGATCGAACTCGTGGAGGTGTTGGACAGACATTGATTAGGTTAAATCGAGCTTTGATTTAAAAATTGGAATTGAAATCGGCGTTGGAGCCAAATTTTATTATCTCCCATCGTTACATTGTTCAACATTTGTGCAAATTTCTCTGTAAACCTAATTAAACAGACTTAAGGAATTAAATAGAAAGCTCGTTCACAATTTTTGAAATTAAAAAAGCTCGAGAGAAATGATTGTTTCACAGACTAGATGTGGATGTCGTAGAAAACCACCGCACTTTGGACGTATTTCTATTTTCTCGCGCAATTTCCGTTCCGTGCAATTTTGCGCTCTAAAATCTCTCCCCCCTCCCCTGTAAATGCGTGAAAATCCGCAGTCTAGACCGTAGCCGTAATCGCGAGAAGAGGATGCTTTTCCACGGGAATTTACGATGGCCGCGCGCGTGACCAGCATCGGCTCGCCTCTTTATCCGTCGATCCCGTCCTCAGCATCGTGTAAATCACGTTTCTTCCGCCACTTGCAATTTGGGTGGTTTCGCACGAGAGGGTGGGCGCGCTCTAGGGGAGAACGAAGGGGAACAATGCGAGAAGTACTCCTCGAAACAATTGATCGTCCTAGAGGCAATCGCTGCGGATATTCGAGGTTAGTGGAATGAATGTTCCGCCTGCTGTGAACGATACCGCGTCCTGTGTTGATTCAGTCGACTTGAGCTGGTTTTATGGTTGCGCGATAGCGTTTAAGTGAATTGCACAATAATCATTTAGAAGAGTTGCCTCATCCTTTTTTTCTTCTTTCGTGTGTGCGTGTGATATTGTATCATGTTTGTAGTACAGTTCGTTATTAGACTGTAGATTTTTACTCATTTATGGGGGAATTTAAAGGTACTGTGGATAGACGAGGATATGATACGATATGATAATGTATAACACATGATATAATAATATAATTTATTTGTCGTAGAATATATATGAACAGAATTATATATCGTGTAACATATAAATAGAATGTAGGTTCATGTGTCAAAAAGGTAGTACACATTGAACGATATAATAATTGAGTTATAATGTAATAATTATATGGTATATTACTGTTTGTTAAGTGATTTAAAAATATGTGAGAGGGTTGTTTTTTTTTTTTTGCAATAAATATTATACGCAGCAGTTAGAAAAATACAATTCGATTCTCTCTAAAATATAATCTAAAATATAAATAGCATAATCTACAAAATATACTTACGATATACTTGTAATAGTATAATTTACAAATATAATCAAACTAAAATATAAATAGTATAATTTACAAAATACACTTATAATAGTATAATTTACAAAATATATTTATAATAGTATAATTTACAAAATTTACAATATAATATAATTCTCTCTAAAATATAATCAAACTGTCGCGATGGACGAGTGTAGTAACTCCAAAGCGTAAGTCAAATGGTTCTCCCATGTTGTTAAGTTAGGCTTATCGCGAGAAGCGTGAAGATAGAAACGTCGTAGAAACGATCGCAAAAAGAAAAAGAGAAAAATCATCACGAAACTAATTCGATTACACGAATTAGCGACCACACAGCGCGAGAGTGAATCCATCCATGAAACTGCGACGAAACATTGCGATCGGGGAATGAAACGTTCCCTCCGATGGTTCATTTGACGATAACGGTTGTTGGCTCGTCCGATTCGACCGTGCAGCATCAGCTGTTGCGCCGTCGTTAATTAATCGACGAAAGTGATTAGCTGACAGGCTGATCGTCGTTTGTCTTAAAAATCGCGGTTGCGACCGATTGTCTGTACATGCGAACGCGGCCAGATTAATGACGCGAGCGGCTATTAAAGCTCCGAGATTGACGAGCGAAGTTTAACGGGAATCGTTGTGTGAAAATGGCGAAGCAATTGTGACGTGCAGTGCATGCACACAGGTGAATAGTTCTTTCGTGTTTTTTCACGCGTTTTATCTCCCTTTGCGACAATTTGACGCGTATAATATTTTCTAGTACGTAAATACGTTCTTCTGACGTATGACACATATTTTGTCATATTTGAAACGTCTCATTACATACATTTTGTTTGAAACAAACATGTCTCTTTTCTTTCATTTTTATGCATTGATCGATTCATTCTATATAAGAAAGAAGTATTAACCTATGTGTATTAGGAGATATTTAATTTTGTTCATTTTACTCAGTTGTGTGCAATGTTCTATAAAACAATTAACAGAGAAAACAGTCTTTTCTAGATTTCTATTTTTCGTTACTCAGTCATGTCGATATCATAAATCGTTTCGAACATACGAGCTGTGAATTTTTATACGTTTTCCTGAGAAATTTCAAAATTCCATAAAACCGACGTGAAAAGTTCAAATACCGAAAAGTTACACACTGTGAAAAAAAAAAGAAATGTTTCGAATGCTTCTTTGAAACAATTTTCTCACCGGAGGTTCCATCATTTACAACCGTATTCCCGAATTTGCATAGAAATGCGCGTTTCGGTTACGAGTGTGCGTCGGTGATACACGGTGATTGGGGTGGCGAAATATTTCAAGCACGCAGCCAGCTAATAATCCAGAAGCGGCCCGGCGAGCATTATTCAAAATGTTAACCAGTTCTGTTCTACGCTCTTCCTGTGCCACGATCGCGCGTTAAAAAGAGCCACACGATTCGTATCCTTGGCGCTCGGGTTAACGCGCCCGATGGGTGCGCTTCGACGTCGACGTTTGCTTGAACGATGTTTAATGATTCCGTCAGTCATTACGCCGGCCGTTTTCTCCGGAGGATAATATTTGTATAACTGGAATTACGCAGCTCGTTAAAATCCAACGGAAGGCGTCGCACCTTAGTTAGATTATTAATTAAATTAATATTTTATATATAATAAATTAATATTAGATATATTTTATATTTAAATATAATTAATAAAACATTCTTTTATATTTTAATGAAAGTTAAATTAGGGAATTAAAATTAATAATTGTAAATTAAAGTGCCAGCAATAGCGGTTAAACTTATATTATAAATTAATAATTAATAAATTTTATTAATATAAAATAATTTATATAACAATTAATAATTATAGGTGAAATTTAAATTATTAATATAATATAATTTTGTATATTAAAAAATAATAAAATTGAATATTAAACTAGGATTAGATACCCTATTATATTAATATAATAAATAATTTTATAATTAAATGTAGAATCATTAAAATAAAGTAATATGGCGGCCTTTTAATCTTTTTAGGGAAATTTGCGTCGCACCGTGTAAATTACTAAACGAAAACTGCGCGGGGGAGGTGGGGGAGGGGTGCAGGTGAAAAGTTGTGAAACGCGCGTAGTTCGAGGCGACAATAACGCAAAATTAATTGAATGTTAGAACAATCGTATACAAACAAGTGAATCAGGTTGTTTTTCGGTCGTTCTTGTACTTTGTAACAAATTAAAGACAGAACTTTATCGCCAGGATAACAAAGTGAGAGAATGGCGGTTGTGACAACCGTAACTTGAAAGAAAAATGATATTTCTTTCAGCAGTAAAATTTACGAAATCTTAATGTAAATTTATTTTTAAATATATTTCTAAGTATATTAATTATTTTTAAGCATATTTATTTTTAAATAAAATTTCGTTGATTGGTAATTTTAACATAGAACAAAATTTTTAAACGGGTTTTAAACGAAGTGGGTATAAATATTGTTTGCAACATGAACTCATTTTTTTAAATTTTCGACTTGCGTCAGTCGCCAACACGACGGCTTCATACTTCAGTATAAACACTAGAGTTGATAAGAATATTAGGATTTTAATTTGCACAGTCAAAGTTGAGAAAGGACGAGTGCAGTTGTTCATAAAATTAAATTAAAATGTAAATTGAAATATAAGTAATATAACTATATACATATATATATATATATGAAATATATATTTATAAATATTTGTAAATTTCATATATACTACTTATATTACTTATATTTCAATTTCAATCTATTTTTGTATTCATATTTCTATTTATTATTATATTTATATTTATTTTTACATTTATTATCATATTTATATTTATTCATATTTATTCTCGACAACTGAAATTCCCCCACCTCGCTACGCTCTTTCACTCTACATCGTGAAATATTTCCGAACACTTCGCCACGTTAGACGATGAAACGAACCAGAGCTAAGTAGTCGCATTACACGTGTCTTTTTTTTTTCTTCCGTAATCGTTGTCAAAAATTTTCGAACGCAAGGCTCGCCATTTTTTTTCCCTCCCTTTTCGATTATTACCGATCATTATGTAATGCTCGGTACGTGGCGCGTCGCTTAAACCCGGGTCTAATGCCTCGAAAATTTGCCGAGGGAAGAAAAGGGGAGGTCGTTTACACGCAGAGTACACCGCCGTACGCGTCCGATTATCGGTGGTAACGCCGATTTTCGTCTCTCTCCTCTTTCTTTCCTCTTTTTTTTTTCTCCCCCCCCCATCTCCCTCCCGAATTTCTTCCCCCCGCCCCCTTCGTTTTTTACACGAAACATGTAATCAAAGTTTACTGCCGAAGATGCGTAATGACAGGGTTAGGGCTAGCGCGGGATTAACGAACTGGGAACGGTGGTCCGAGGCAGCGCACAAATTTCGCGGCCTTGCAATTACGTTTCACGTGCCCTTCCGCCATAAAGGCGAAACCGGCTGACGTAATTCGCGTGCTTTTACTCCCATCTTTTATCCCGTAATCGCCGTCATCGATCTTTATTCTCGGTCGGCGGTCTCGCTGCTAGGTGGAACCGAACAAATCGATTACGCGACTCTCGATCGACCCTAGAACCGATCACTTTTCACTTTTTTAGTCAAAGTTATATAAATTCGTAGGATACTTTCAGTTTTTTTTTTCTTTTTCTTTCCTTGTACGTGTTCACACCGTCTCAAGTATTTCGTTTTTTTCGAAGGAATTTCGTTAACAAAAGTTATCTAATACAGAGGGAGCTACAACAGGATCGTTTTGTAAACAGAGGAATTTCGAAAATCTGAAAATTACCTTGAAATACAATTACTAAAAGTCAACATTTTTTTCCTGCGTACAGTATGTATCAGAGATACGAGAAAAATTAAGGGGATGTCGAAAGTAATAATAGCATGTTATGGTATAATAGTTGCTGTAGTATCCTGCAAAGATCACGTTTGAATTCTTATACAGAATGCTATATCTTTTTGTCGCGTTATATATTGCCTATCCGTTTCAAGAGACGAAAGTCAAATGTTATTAAATATTGTATTTTCTAAATAGATACAAATAATAAAGGGCAATTAAAAAAAAGAGAAAAATTATATACACTTGCATTTCTCGTGAAATTCTGTTTAGCTACCTAATTTTAAAAATTATCATTCTGCCGACGTTAACGTTACCCGTTAGACGATATATTTCTCCGTTGTGTGTCAACAGTGAAACAGTGATAATTAACGAAAGTGACAATCGAGTGAAAATAATCCAACACTCATTGATCGAAGGTTAATTAGCAGATTCTATCGACGTTGCGATCGTCACTTGGTAGCCAGGACTTGGAATATAATCCATTCGCGATTCGAGAGATAATGGCTTTTGTTAACCAGTTGCGCTGGCAACTGGTTTGCGGACCATAACGAGTGACCAAACCGTATACGATAATTCGTCGCTTTCTTCTCGAACTCGTCGGTGCGACATCACTGGATAGAAATAATTGAGAATTAATAAATTTATTATTTGCTTTGCCTATTTTGTTTTACTTAAATATATAATTTTACATGTTATGCTATAATATATGATATAAAAATATTGCAATTTTGGAACAAAAAATTCTCGACGTTCGTGGCACGTCATTCCAGCGCAAGAGGTTAGTCGCGATTAATCAGGATGAAGCTGGTTTCAGACTCTGCCGAATTAAAGGACTCTTCCTTTGCCTGATTTTCCCTGGCGTGGGCCTCGGTTGCTCCTGCGGCAGGGGAAAGAAAAGAAAGCAAAAGAGGGATCCTTGAGACAACTGGAGGGGAGGCAGAGAGAAAAGAAGAGAAAAAAGAAAAAGAAAACAGGCAGCGGATATTTCGGACGCGGCTGGCTGCTTTAAGTTCAGCCCCTATATTCTCTTCGTCTTTCCCTTTCGAATTCTTTTACTTAGAACCAACCACACACACAGACACACACACACACATACTCTTCCTCTTTGTTTCTTTGTTTCTGTCCATTGTTTCGACGTCTTACTAGCCCGCGAATCGACTCATCGTCCTCGATTCATCCTCCGTGGTTGCGAGATCGAAATCGGTGGTCGCATTCTTCCTCCACACGATCGTCTGTGTAGGTGTTAAGTGCTGGAGACTCTCTCTCTCGAACAGGTATATACGGTGATGAAGAAGAAAATAGTAGCAACAATTTATAAAATATACAATAATTATCGAGCCAAAAATTTTATAGTATACCGCAAGTATCGACTTTGATGTAATTAATAAATATCGACTTATACCTCATCTTTCGACTTTGAAAAGTCATTGCACTCTAATACTATGATAATACTTTTTTTCTTTTTTGATCATTTGGCGAGTAATACGCTATAAGTTACGAACTCTTTTTTCTTTTTTTTTTTTTCGTTACTGTCTACGGTCCTGATCGCGATCCCACGCGGGGGTTTTGAAAGGAACTCGGGGCCGAGGAGTGCGTCGCACGTGTCTCACGTTCGATGATCGACGAGGAAGTATCACTATGGCCGTATAGAAGTGGTTGGACAAAATAGGGTGGGATCGTACGGGGCAAGGAATTGGATTTTCAGGTTTAATCTAGCGGTATCTAGCGGAACAGTTAACAGGTGCTCCATTATGGAGCGTTCCCAATCTCGTTTTCGCCAACCAGGGACAATAATTTCCAGTTAAATCTTCCGCTATTACGAGGGTAGCAGCACGTGCCATTTCGGGGTATATGATACATAAGAAGAAAGAATATTAATTTTTAGAAGTTTAAACATAATATTTTTCAGAATATATTTTTGATTATTTAATTATGAGATTAATTTTAGAATGAAATATTGTTAGACTAAATTCAATAAAAATAAATATGTTTTTAATTATAGATTATAAAATCTTATTGTTTATTTATTTCTTCAATAATTTTTATATATAGAATAATTTCATTATTTAATAAAATACATTTAATAAATTATCTAATAATATTATTTTTATTAAATACATACATGCATAGATTGGTGCAACGATAAGTAAGTGATGATATTTTTGTTTCTTTTTGGATAAAGAAAAGATTGTATTGTTTTAACGATATTGTAAAACGATTTATTTAAAAAGAGTTCGAAGAAGAATACGTATAGTTGATTTCAAATGTACACGTCCGTCTAAATGTTTTACATTTCGTTTTTGAGATATAATTATCTGTGATGTATTGTTTATCGTATCATTTTCAAACAGTTGGTTCATTACTCTATAGAAAATACATTTCGAATTACTTTTTTTCTTCTTTATTGGTATGTTAGATATATTAGATATTTTATATATTAGTATATTAGATATATTTATATATTAGATACTTTGAGATGCAGGTGAAGTTTTACTCTTTAGTGACCAATTGACGTAAACTTCTGTTCAAAAATCTCAGGATTAATTAACAGTAACAATTTCATTCCAAATGAAAATCTAAGAATTAACAGTTACTATAAATTTGGTATTTTTGTAAATGTGTAATTGAAGAAATACACTGGTGAAGCAACGGAGAATTTTCAATGCATATAAAACAGCGAAGTGAAGAATATTTTCAAAATATGAAACACTCAACTTACACTGTGTCGTGACGAAAGAGTTAAGGATTCAGTCGCACACAAAAAACGAATTTTGCGAAAAGATTTCAACTTATTCTCTATTTGTTATTTATTCTTTTATAAATTGGAATCGGCTGAATTCAAGCACAGTTGACGAATTTTCAAACTTGATTCCCTCGAAGATGAAAAGAAAGTTTCTTCTTTATTTTCTCATAATACTCGAAACAGTGCATTATCTACTTTCAAGGTAACTCTCGAAGATAGTTTCGAGCTTCGTTAGTTGTATTTTCACTTCTTCCTTCTATCTTTTTGCTTCTCTTCCATCGTTCTATGCTTTCTTTCTTTCTTTGCGTACCCCCCCCCCCAACTCGAGACGTCGAACGTTCGACGAGACTTTTATAGAAGTTATACGGCTGATGTTTCCAAGTACAACCCGTTCTGCTTCCTGCTTCTCCATTCTGTGGACTCTAGATTATTGTTCGACGATTTCTTGAAAAGGCTCGCCTCGACGGTTGCTCGGTTTCCTTCGATTAGATCGTCAGGCTCGAACCGTACGGAGCACAGTTGACTTTGAAACTCGATACCATCAGGCAAATTGAATTACCCTCGAGCATTTCACGCAGGAAGATATATATATATATATATATATGCTCGTGGAAATACGTAATTTAATTTCCGGTTGCGCGATGATGCTAGAGCGAACGAAGACAATTACAGTTTCTTGAGCTGCACAACTGTTTTTAATTTTACAGCTGAAGCGTGAAGCTTCAGTGATAATGAGTGACAAACTTTCGTTGATGAGTAATATTTGAAAAAAGATATTTGTATGGAAAATTACCAATTCACTCCGATAGTCTTAATTATTAACGACGATTTACTTTTTTTTAAATTAAGTCTTCGATAGTCAAAGTTCCCTATTTCGAAAATTAAAGTTTTTATCTCAGTCTAAAATATTTACTCATTATCCTCCAACAGCTTGTTAGTAAAGTAAATGTAGACGTACATATAAGTGTTCCTGAAAAATGAATGAAATGTCGGATAAGATTAATTAAGGAGATCGTTGTAATACGTAATCGTTGTACCGAGAAGTACACAGTACAAGTTTAAAGATAGCATCTTTATTTCAAACAGGAAATTGTACAGCTGTACATGTCTAAACATTTTCCTTCAAGATGTTTCTTTCAGTAGCTGAAAATATCAGTTCAAGTTTAATTCAAGATTAGAACGAATATTTAAATTTTTAAAATTATTAACTTATTGTATTATTACTGTGTTACAATTTTTAAAAATATTATTATATATTATTGTTATACGAGCATATGTGTGAATATACAATAATACAGAATAATATTAGAATTGGAAAATATTATTTACCGTGTATTTAACTAAAATTCATTTTATTCATTGATCCATTAAGGATCAACGTGATATTTCATTTGCAATTTTTTTCGACTAATTTATATTATCAAATTTTACATCACAGGACTGTGTAAAATATTTCCAAGAATTTCAAAGAAAAATGCATTGTAATATATATATATATGTAATATTATATTACATATTGTATGTTATTATTGTAATATACATATACTATTATGTATATAATGCACGTAATAAACACAAATGTTAGCACTGTAATTGATATACAATTATATATATTATTATATTATTATTGTAATATATATATACAATTAAATATATTATTATGTATATTATTATATTACACATTGTAATATTATTATTGTAATATATATACAATTACGTATATATATATATATTATTATGTGTATCATCACATTACAATTCGTAATGTATACAATGCACATAATAAACCACGAATGTCAGCAAAAAAAAAGAAAACACAGAGCAGAAAATACCGAGTACTAAAAAATTTCCTCTTCCATCGAGCTGACACATTATCGAAAGAAGCACTCGCTCTCTTATCAACCCTCTCTCCCCTGGCGTCCCCATTGGATGCTTGCATTAATTAGACGTGGCCGGTGAAAAAATTCCTGGCGTCGTTTCATTGGCCGCCATCGAGGAAAGTGTGCGCCGCGGAGGTTTGGAACGAGCTGTCGACACATTGAAATTCCGGGCTTTGTGGAACGAAAGTGCATTCCCCCGGGGTTTCTTTCTTCGCTTTCAGCATTCCTATCGGATCGTTGTTCTGTCACTCGTCAGGGAGGGAATCATCGGTGTCTGAATAGCGTCGAGCTGCGGTGGTTCGAGGAACTCGATCACCGGTCGGCCAGTCAAGTGAGAAAACGGAAGTTCGCACCGTGAAGGAAAAAAATAGAACTGACGCCGAGAGAGAGAACGAGATTCCTGGGATCGTTCGCCGCTTCCTCGTTTTATCGAGCCACAGCCCGGGCGCATCAGATTCTGTTAACGGTGTCGCCGGTGTTCTCCCGATGCACTTCTCCCGGTGACTATTGATACGGAAAGGACTTTGCCTTTTCGCAGCACACGCTCTCGATATTCCTTTCACGCGCGAACGATTTTTTTTTTCTCCGTCGTCGATCGTCTCCTCGACGCGTCTCTCGCGTCTTCGTTTCCTATCGAAAAGTTGCCAAGTCTTCACTCATTCGGTTCGAAACGTAGAGAGAAACGTTAGAGAGTTACAGAAAAGTGTAGTATTTTTGTTTTTTTTTCTTTGAAATTTTGCCTCCGGATTTTTCGAGATTTCTGTTTCGATGTTGTAGAAATGAATTCGTTCGAAATACGACGATTTATTCCAATATTGGAGAGGTTCGATCTTTTCACATTTTACAGAGTTGTATGATTTTGATTGAAAACATAGTGATGGAAAAATGTTAGACGAATCTTCAGATGAAGTAAAATTTTTTACAATGTAAGTCGATTAAAAGGGATTGAAAGGGAGTGAATTGGTCCTTAATTTGGCGCGTTTGCGTTGAATTCCGAAGACAGATCGTCAAATTTATAAAACACGTTGTAGATTATTGAAAAAGGACAATATGTTTTTCCCGATTTTCAATTCAAAGATTTTTTTCAAGTAATTTGTATATACATCTGACCAAGAACATCTCGCGTGAAAATTAAAAATTCGAAGAATTTGGAATTATATCTTATTATTATTACATATTTTAATTATATATTTATATATTTAAAATTTAATTTATTTATATCATATTTGGAATTATAAGAAAATACAAGAATAAGATATATATTGAATAAGCTGTAGTCAAAGTACAAGAGAAACATGGAACGAGCCGAAAAATGTTTCCCATTAATGTGATCCTGAAGCGAATCCAATAAATAAATGAAGGATCTACGAGAAAAAAAAGGAGAATATCAAGTTTTAATATTTTTTGAAAAACGAAAATACATTTTCCAGCATATAATTTCTTCATTATAATTTACTTCATGTGTATAAAAAAATTTTAAATTCAAAAATTTGTGAAAATTGACATCCAGTGGACCTTCCTGTCTAAAAAGGCATCAAATTAATTTCTACACGTAGCACATAATTTTCGAAACATTGAATATCAATTATACAATAATAATACTATGTAATAATTATATAATAATTATACATTCTTGCAGAATTTTCCATAGATGCATATAATTCTTAATTATAACACAAGAATTCAGTAATTCCAAGGAATGAAGGTTAGAATTTTGAAAGAACGCGATACACGATAGTTACTCGCAGAGACGCGTTTCAGGTATGTGCAGGTGCTAGGAGGGAAATTTTGAGAACCACTGTTACCCCGTTACTTGTACAAGAAGACACTTCCTTAGTAGTCTCGGAGCCGAAGTGGAGCCAATTACAAGAGTTGCGCCAAGAGTCTCGTTCCCTCGGAGCCGATCGTCTGGCGAACAAGCTTGCTTCGCCAATTGCTCGCGCCAAACGCTTTGACAAATTCTATCGGTACGGAATTATCTTGTTCGTTGAACAAATAGAATCGAGTCGTCGATCGTTTCCTAATTAATAGCCAATTGATAATGTTTCCTCGTCTGTGGATCTGAATCGATACTAGAATCGCAGAACACATGTTACGACACTGCATCGACTCGTAATATACAAACATCGAAAATTGACGTCAAATACCTGAAATTTCTCGTGTTCATGTTCACATTATCCGAATACAGTACTTGAAATGTGATTATTTATATAAATAGTTCTCCTTTAGATTGTCAAATAAATAACTTTTGATTTTAACTTTGTTATTTTTTATTATTTGTATCTACAATTAAGAGCCAAGATCATTTTTGAAAATAGTAAGTCAATAGAAGCGATTCGTTGTTTTGAATTATTTTTATTTAATTCAAATGAAATTTGCTCAGCTGAGTGTCGAGTTAATTGAATATCATTATCGCCACGTGTCGCTCTTCGTGTTACAAAACTTTTGGTTTGTCATCCAGACGGACCAAGAGTATTAATCCAATCAGCTGATCAGCGAATCGTAGGGCCTGTAAGTGACTTAGCTGCGCCAATTAACGTGCTCAACGGTGTGCAGTACTTGCAAGTAAAGAGTGGATGAAGTAATGCCGTATGAAAAAAAAATTCTCCGATATCTGACGGTATCTAGTTAGGGTAACAGGTTTCTCAGAACGTTCAGGACGAATGCGCCAGATACTTCAGGCCTACTTCTAGAAGGGAGAAAAGGGCTACGTGACTAAAACAATGGCCCCCTCCCCCCTACATATATTGGATCTCTATGTAAAACACAATCGTATTGTTTGACGTTCAGTATATCCCCTTATTCTCCACCCTATCTCTTTCAAATTTCTTATAAAATATCCCCATTTTTTCCTTTTCTTAAACTCCCATCCAACTCTTTAATTTGACACATTTTTGTGAAAAATTGTCACAAATATACACGACTTGTTATATTTTCGTTGATTTTATTTTATTAATGCTATTAACGTACAAGATAACATATATTTTAACAAATATATACTGTGTATGTAATTACCACGTACAATTAATTTATGTATATACGGTTTATCTACTATGTAAGCGAGATATAATATTCACTTGAAACGTCCTACAGAGGATTGAAAATATTTCCATTATATTAACATGAATATCAGTAATATATAGACACGTTATATATTATATTTAATATTACAATATTGTATATTGTATATTTGTGTATATATTATAATATTGTATATTATATATATTTATGTATATATTATCACAAATATACGTAAATGTATCACACTGTTTCTACACTGTGTAGAATACACAGAGATTAAAACTGAAGTGATGAAAAGGCATCATCTAGGAAATCTCTAGAAAAGAATTGTACTATGTATATTATACCTACCACTTTGGTAGTTATAATACATATCATAATATATGATACACGAATATATATAATATATAATATTATAACATATACATAAATATATATAATATATAATGTTAAAAGAACACGCCCCAGAACATTATATTTCAAAACTTTTTACCCTCTTCTCCATTCCTCGTTTCGTTTCGTCTCACTCGTCTTCGACGAAATACGGAATTCCCATGGAAGTGTCGCCTCGATAGAAGCAATATCGTGTGTCTGTTATATTCGGTAGTTTCCATCGGGCGACCACTTGCTCCCTTTGATGTCTTGGAAGCCGTAGATTCGCGCCCGAGTTTCTCGATACGACGTTTTGAAGCTTTCGAGCCCAGCGCCATTGTGGGCCCCCGTTCGGGAGGATGGGGGAGTGCGCCAGCCTCGGGTAAATTACCTTCAGGGGTTTCTCTTCAAGGAAACTCGTGTTTCTTAATGGTAGCTTAATTTCGTGCCGTTTGGGGCGCCTTTTTTTCTCCCATAGAATCGGAGGGTAGATCGCGTTGTATATTATATTTCAAGTATCGAAGGGGGACTCGCCGCGATCAATCTCAGCTTCCGTTTCTTTCGGAATTATCGGTCGATAATTTCATGGAAATTTTTTCAGGGGGATATTTGTCGCAAGTTGTGAAAAGTTGATTTCAGTGAGATTTGACTTTTGCGAGCTGGTTGAATTAAATAAATTTACCTTGTTCATTTTTATCGTCTCTGATTATCCGACTGCGCGTTATTTTCATTTATTTTTGTATTTCTATATTTTAATCGTTCATGTTATCAATTGTTTGTTATATGTTATTAAACTGCGCAGTTTTTATGCAGTTTTACATTTTATTAATTATTGATTTATTATGTTTGTTCATTTTCATCGTGTTCTTCCAGTTATTATGCATTTTGTACGTGTTTACGAACATGATTAAAGAAATAGAACCTTGATAATCATTTACTCTAGCTACTGGATGTTATAAAAGATACTTTGGATATTTTGTAAATTATACAATTGCACAAAAGTAGTCTGATAATTGTAATACGACAGTGGTTCGATCATTGTCCGAAATGTGATATGTTTCGTTATTGGTAACTGTCAAATATTTATATATCGGTGTTGCTCGATTTTCGTAACCCAACTCGGGGTTTTTATATTTATTAGAAACTGAAATCTATGGGAAACTTTCAATGAAATCCCTTTCATTATTATTCTAATAAAATTTATAATTATCGAATCACCCGTGCAAAACCACATTTGCAATTACATAGTTAGTATCATATCATTTCACAAGTAATATCGTAGTTGTACTGTAATATCGTTACATATACAAAAATAAATTGTAGCCTTCAAACTTATCGTCGTTTTTACGTCATTTGACAATTATTTGAAATTATTGAGAAGTAATAAATTTATTATTTGTTTTGTCCATTTTGTTTTACTTATATATATAATTTTACTTATTATAACACGTTATGCTATAACATATAATATATGTTATAACGTAACCTATGTTATGCCTAATATAACCTATATTCTAGTTAAATACATTGACATTTAGTGTGTCTATTGTTAAATTATATTACAGATTAAAGCTGTATTAACTTTTAAATAAAATAAAATTTTCTACAGTGTCAGAAAACGACAATACTTATAGGTCCTTAACTACTTGCGCTGGCAACTGATTGCGGACCATAACGAGAGACCGAACCGTATACGATAATTCGCCTTCTTTTTCATTTGAACTCGTCGGTATGATATCACTGGATAGAAATTATTCTGAAGTAATAAATTGATTATTTGTTTCGTCTACTTTGTTTTACTTATATATATAATTTTACTTATTATAACACGTTATGCTATAACATATAATATATGTTATAACATAACCTATGTTATGCCTAATATAACCTATATTCTAGTTAAATACATTGACATTTAGTGTGTCTATTGTTAAATTATATTACAGATTAAAGCTGTATTAACTTTTAAATAAAATTTTCTACAGTGTACTTATAGGTATCCTTGACTACTTGCGCTGGCAACTGATTGCGGACCATAACGAGCGACCAGACCGTGTACGACAATTCCTCGCTCTGTTTTTGAACTCGTCGGTGCGATATCACTGCGACAGAAATGATCGAGAAGTAATAAATTTATTATTTGTTTCGCCTATTTCGTTTTACTCAAATATACGCAAAACTGAAGAGGGAATATCATAATTTTGGGGACAAACAATTCTCGATGTGCGTGGCAAGAGGTTAACGTGCAAGGATACAAAAGGGGGTAAATTTTTCCAACTGAAGGGCACTCGTCTTTCAGAAACGCTCAAAGGCAAGTCTGCATACGTCAAGTAGTAGTAATTGATGTCAGTGAGAGACTCCCTTCGTACGTACGTAGACGTAAATGCGTGGTGCCGTGTCCTCGAAAAGCATGCGACGCGGGTGGCGCGGAATCTAATGGCGAGACACACGTTTATGGCTGGTGAATTTACGATCGATGTAAATGCCGGCGAGAGGCTCTCCCCTGTTGCCTCTCCTGAGCTCCTTCTTCCTCAGGATCGTTGTTTGCAATTCGCCGCACGTCACTTTCGCGGCAGACCGGGGGCCTTTATCGCTTGAGATCCCACGCGGATATCGTCGCCGATATTATCGCGCTCCGCGATCTCTGTTAATCAAATTATTGCGAGATCTTGCCCGATCATCGTCCCGATATAACTCCTCGTAAACAAATTACACGTTGGATTTTGTTGAAGATCTTGCGTTTCCTCAACTTTTCAATCCTTTTTTTTTCTCTACGTGTTTCGAGTGAAGTGAAATTTGAAATTAACAAGTGGAGTGCAAATTCACATTGAGAATGTACAGTGCTTGTGTTCTCTGTGACATAATAGTATTTTCTTTATTTTTTTTTTACTTCTGTGTCTTGTTGCTTGTGATTTTGTCGAGATCCTGCTGATAAATTAGAAATTAACGCGAGAATTTTAAATTTTATGAAAAATACGTCTTTTTCTAAATTATTTATTTATTTTAAATTTTATGAAGAAAACGTCACCTTTTAAGTTCCCAACCATTTCTTTTTGTATTTTCAAATTATTTCCAAATTCTTCATACAGTAATGGCGACTATCTTTTCTCTTTTTCTTGGATACCTAAAAAAAAAAAAAGTGAAGGATATTGCGGAAAATCTTACGAAAATTACACGCATCACTGAATCCATGCCTCGACAATACTAATTCAAGAAATTTCTGTCCGTCTTCCAGTATATTTTCGTTTTTGTCCAGACAGTTTCTCGGTCGATAGGAGGCAGTTTCGCTCGCGCGTTATCCAGCATTTGTCCGTGGAACGAAATATATATTCCGCGATTCGTGGCACGTAGTTGGAAAGCACAATCCGTGACCGCCGGATGCTTTCAGACGGTTTTCCACGTAGCGAACAGTTTTACGTGTCGAACGAGCCAGCCTGGGCGCTGGACGAATCGCGTGCCCAGCCTCGATAGTAAATCCCTGTCGCGTTCGATGAAATAAAAGTCCCGGCGACTGTATATTCGGTGATTACGTCGCAGAGAATTTATCCTCGCCCGGCAACGAAATGGCCGAGCTAACAAACTTCTCTTCCTTCCTCCTCATAATTGTACCTGCCACGTGGAATTTCACAGTCCGTCGAGTACGAGAAATTCAAAATGAAACCTTCTGATTTATTGCCAGGTGTAATGTTCGTCGAGTTTCGAGGGATTGAATTTATTTCGACTCTTTCTGAAAATTATCGGCCGGTATTTTCGCATGACAGTGTTCTGTAAGGAGACGCTGAGTTCATTTCAATGGTGTGCGTGATCCGATACATTTTTCAAATTGCTTCTTCCTATCGTAATTTACAGAGTGTCGCCTGTAAGTCACTTGTGACTTATCCTTTCTCCGAACTTTGACTTCCAACGAATTGATTAACAGCACGCATTTTCAATTGTTACATCATTACATTCATCAACAATGCACATTCTTAAATATTACATCACTAAACTCATTAACAATAATATACATTCCCAATTATTGCATCATTAATCTGTTGCGCTGGACGCGTCACGCACGTCGAGAATGTTTTATTCCAAAATTGTAATATTTTCTCGAGTTTAAGTATATTTAAGTAAAACAAAATAGTCGAAACGAGCGATAAATTTATCACTTCTCTAATCATTTCTCTCCAGTGATATCACGCCGACGAGTTCAAGAAGAAAGCGACGAATTTGTCGCGTACGGCTCGGTCGCTCGTTATGGTCCGCAATCAGTTGCCAGCGCAAGTGGTTAACCTCTTGCCACGCACGTCGAGAATATTTGTCCCAGAATTGCAATATTTTCTCAATTTTAAGTATATTTAAGTATAGCTCAGACAAGATAATAAATTTATTGCCTTTCAATCATTTCTATTCAGTAACATCATACCGACGAGTCTCAAAAAGAAAGCGACGAGTTTATTGTATACGATTTGGTCGCTCGTTATGGTCCGCAATCAGTTGCCAGCGCAAGTGGTTAACCTCTTGCCACGCACGTTGAGAATATTTGTCCCAGAATTGCAATATTTTCTCAATTTTAAGTATATTTAAGTATAGCTCAGACAAGACAGATAATAAATTTATTGCTTTTCAATCATTTCTATTCAGTAACATCATACCGACGAGTCTCAAAAAGAAAGCGACGAGTTTATTGTATACGATTTGGTCGCTCGTTATGGTCCGCAATCAGTTGCCAGCGCAAGTGGTTAACCTCTTGCCACGCACGTCGAGAATATTTGTCCCAGAATTGCAATATTTTCTCAATTTTAAGTATATTTAAGTATAGCTCAGACAAGATAATAAATTTATTGCCTTTCAATCATTTCTATTCAGTAACATCATACCGACGAGTCTCAAAAAGAAAGCGACGAGTTTATTGTATACGATTTGGTCGCTCGTTATGGTCCGCAATCAGTTGCCAGCGCAAGTGGTTAACCTCTTGCCACGCACGTTGAGAATATTTGTCTCAGAACTGCAATATTTTCTCAATTTTAAGTATATTTAAGTATAGCTCAGACAAGACAGATAATAAATTTATTACCTTTCAATCATTTCTATTCAATGACATCATACCGACGAGTCTCAAAAAGAAAGCGACGAGTTTATTGTATACGATTTGGTCGCTCGTTATGGTCCGCAATCAGTTGCCAGCGCAAGTGGTTAACCTCTTGCCACGCACGTCGAGAATATTTGTCCCAGAATTGCAATATTTTCTCAATTTTAAGTATATTTAAGTATAGCTCAGACAAGATAATAAATTTATTACTTTTCAATCATTTCTATTCAGTAACATCATACCGACGAGTCTCAAAAAGAAAGCGACGAGTTTATTGTATACGATTTGGTCGCTCGTTACGGTCCGCAACATTTTAAAACAAGTATCGTTTAATATTTCAAACAATTGGAGTAAAATGCCACAAGTACTAATTCTTCGTTTAACGTTTGACGAACGATCGATGCATACTTTAATAAACTCTCGCTTGGTCCTTGGTTAACGACCTACTCGTCCCAAGATTGCTGCGATTTGCCAATGCACATTCTCAAGTATTACATCACTAAATTCATCGACAACACACGTTCCCAATTATCAACCCAACGCCAATTATTACATCGTTGATCCGTTACAAAAAAGGTCAACGTTCCCGAAAGAAGGTACAGGCGATTCCTTCTCGATCCCTGAATTACAAACTCGTTCCGAGAGACCGTGAGTAGAGCATCTTATGGAAAAAACGATGGAGCTCGTTCACGATCGACTTTTCCCCCTGTTCGTGTCCCTTCCTGTTCGGCTCTCCGCTTTTTTTTTTTTCATCTCCGTCTTTCCGCGATCTCTTGGCGAACGCCGGTATCTAATGGTTTCAGGGAGGATTCGCGCTATATAAGGCGATGTCTGACGCTACGCGGAATCGACGATGCTCTCCCACGGGTGCGTGTGCCCTCTTCCTCTTCCTTCTTCTTTCTTTTTTCTTCTTTCTTCTCTTCCACCCACTTTCCCTCCTCCCCGACCCATTAATCAACGCTGGCGTAAAATTACTCTTTCTGATAATGGCGACCTTGGTAATAGCGGCGGAGCACGATCGATCAGCGGCGATCGTCACCTGATTAGGGTGGATCGGTCGTAACGAGCCGCGTCGGGAGAGAAACCCCTTTAATGGGGATACCCTTTTCCCTCCCTCCCCGTCGACGCTAATCACCGCTAGATACCTTTTTTGGCTTGTCCTTTCGCGATACGCGGAAGCCCATACGTGCCTCTCGCGTGGAAGAGCGGTCGTCTCGAATCGAAATTTATGTACGCACGTAATCGTCGATCGTTGGCAGAAGCGTACCGAACAATTCCAATTATACGCAGGCGGTTTGCCGACTAGTCGCCTCGTCAATTGTCGCGAGTCACGACCGTGTGTCGTCTCTCGCCGGAGACACCGTGATCTGTGCTCGTTAATGCGTTTTCTCGAAAAGGCGAGCTCGGCGAGGATCTGACTACTCGTGGATTATAGCTATTGGCGGTTCAACGAAATACGTGGAAATTCCGTGTAATTCCCTCGACGGGAGGATCGAACCGGTTGTCGACCGGTTTGTTGCTTGTAATATTATGGAGTAACGGTGTCGAACGCGGGGGTCCATTTACGCTGATGCTCGAAGGCGTTAGGAGACGTTTTACTTTGAATATATTCGATATATTCTCTGGCTTGAGAGTAAATAGAGAAATAGAGAAAGAAAATAAATTTGCCCGCAAGTGGTCCATTTACTAGACAGCGGACGATGATTTTCGAGTTGATAGTAAATTGTATTACGTGCTGATTTTGTGTTTACGACATTCGATAATATTTGTTATTATAATATTTATCACGGGGCTCTGGTTTGAAAATAAATCGGATTCTTTTTAAACGAAAGGAAATTAATCTTGACGCAGACCATTTTGTTGATCGTAAATTGTAATTCTCTGTTAAGGGGAATTTGTTTCTATCTACCAACGTATGTAGAAGTAATTCGAGTCGAAGTTCTTAGACTATTACAGTCTTAAAATTAAGAACTATCTATACCAACATTGAAAACTATAAAACAGATATAAACTACCAGACTGAAATTGTTTCAGAGCATCGACAATTTTCGAGTGTACGATTTTCAAGTGACCCAATGCATGTTCCCAAAGTGCTCTTAGGACAACATGCCGCATGACAAATCCCATTACCAGTTATTTTTATTCTAGTACAAATGAATCATTTCGAGTATGAAATGAATTGTTCTGACCCAATCCCGTGACAATGTTCCACGAGTGGAAGAAGAAAAGAAGAAAAAAAAAAACAGAATCGTACGTTGAACTCGTGGCATACTTCGTTCACGGTCACGGTTATGGGATCGTTACGTCGCCGAGGTCGAGATACGATGAAAATGCCGGGTGTCGAGTGATTTGTAGCTCGATGGAAGTCAGCTCGCGTGGGCTGGCACTGTCGCGACAATTATTCCTCCGCTGCTTCCCGTCGCGACGTAATTGAAAAGTGACGAAACGACGCGCCAAGAATTTGCATGACAATTCCCTCCTCCCTCGCTGTGATTTACGGCGAGGTCGGCTCACTCTCGCATGCCGGAAAACAAACGTCGTCTGGAGTAGATCCTGGCCGGTGATTTCGATCTGGCCACGGCGGAACTCTGGTCGGCGGAACTTCGAAAGAATCCCATTGTGTCTTAGGTCGTGAGCTATTCGAAGGCTTCAGGGTTTGATAAAACATTATCGTGGTCGCGATTTATCGCTGACGTAATAAATCGTACGGGATTGCATTTTTGCATTGGCAAATCGCAGCAATCTTGGGACGAATAGGTCGTTGACCGAGAATTTATCGTGGTATTGCAAGTATGCTTAGATTGTTCGTCAAGAATTATACTTGTAGCATTTTACTTCAATTGTTCGAAATATTAAACGATACTTGTTTTAAAAACTTGCGGGCCGTAACGAGCGACCAAGTCGTATACAATAACTCGTCCCTTTCTTTTTGAAACTCGTCGGTATGATGTCACTGAATAGAGATGATTGAAAACTAATAAATTTATTATCTGCCTTGTCTGAGCTGTACTTAAATATATTTAAAATTGAGAAAATATTGCAATTCTGGGACATATATATTCTCGACGTGCGTGGCAAGAGGTTAACCACTTGCGCTGGCAACTGATTGCGGACCATAACGAGTGACCAAATTGTATACAATAACTGGTCGGTATGATGTCACTGGATAGAAATTATTGACAAGTAATAAATTTATCATTTGTTTCGCCTATTTCGTTTTACCTAAATGTACTTAACACTGAGAAAATGTTGCAATTTTGGGCAAAATTTGGGCAATTTTGGGCCAGCGCAAGAGATTAATTTTAATTTTATTCTACTCCAATTTTTCGAAATGTTAAACGAAGAATTGGAAAAGTACTTGTAACGTTTTAAAACGTGAAATTGAAGAAATGACAAGTGAAATGTTGCAACATTATTGTTCTTGATGGTTTAAATTGAGTTTTAATAGTGGATATTAGCTTTCGGATATTTATGTGCTATATATAAAAATGCACATAATACGTACATGTAGAATAACACATGAATTATTATTATATATATTATTGTAAATTATAAAAATTAATATTATATGAATCATTCATAGAATTGAAAGAAGTATTCGTTATAATATCAAGTTTCATTAGCTAAAATTATCAAAATGAATTATTCGTAATATTTTATAGAAACAAGAAGACTAAATATTTACTAACATGTACAATATTGATAACATTATCATATATAGAATGATCGAATATGGTTTTATAATATTGTAGTAATAATTTTTTTTTATTAGTATTACGATTAAAATGTTAATTTTGTAGTATGAAAAGACAGTAAATGGCATTCTCGTGTTCATATTGTTCTTGTCTTTCATGAAACAATTTTTATAAAATTAGGATATCTGGTAAATTAACTACAGTAATACTTTTGACTTTAATTTTGCAATATTTATAATACGAAAGACGAGGAAAAACAGAAATGATCTATTTATTGTCTTTCGTTAATAAAATTAAAGAAACTAATAATTTTTCGATATATACAGATCAATACCTTTTCCCTTTTTCTTTTTATGAAAAAGTTTCGAATTATCCTGATGTGGATCGAAAAATATGTAATTTTATTGAAAGAAAAGAGTGGAGGCGATAGAAAGAAATTTACTTCACAGAGTTATGTGCAAAATCTTTCTGACTATTCACAGTGTTTCACCACTGCGGAAGCAAAACAAGGATGTTCAATTTGGTAAATGGCAATTCTTCTTACTCTATAAATTTTCAATATTCACGTATATGGTGCTTCGAATAGTTGACGAAGCTCGTTCAAACGTTCTAAACAATTCCAATTTCTAGAATTCTAGAAAATTCTAAACCGACCATACGAAAATCGTAAAGAGGAACGCGTGGTGAAGAGGTCGAAGTTGGAGGATCTGTCGGAGAATCGGAAGGAAGAAGTCAATCGCGACAGAGAAGGTTAGGCGCGAAATTCGGTGCATTGAGATTTATGGACCTCCCCATCCCTGTTTCCCCTAGCCGATGCACGCAACACGATGTTCGTGCAGGCTCGAAACGGAAATCAATAAATTATTTCAGTCACGTTGAATCGAAAGTTGAATGCCAGCGTGGCACGCATTTACCGATCATTGTCATTTCGCCGTGGTCAGCCAGCTCCTTCCCCCCTTGGACATCCATCAAACCGCGATCTCAATTAATTTTTTACGCCATGTTCCGCATGATTGCCGCTCGCTCGGTGATAATAGGTTTGCCTGTGATTGCTCGAGTCGCAGGGAAGACGGTTTCTAATAGAGGCACGGTGCTTATTGCGGGACGAGGATGTAGGTACAGTGGCTCGCGAAAGTTGTTGTTAGACAGAGATTTGCGCGATGAAGAGAGCGTAACCGATGAAGCTAAATCTAACCGATAACCATGGTCTTTGCGCAGCAGCTTTTTATTATTACTTACTATATGTACGTCGATACTGAGGCGAACACGCGAGAAACATTTTAAGTGAGCTGAGATACGGTATTATACATGGCATTGCAACGATATTGCGAATACTTTTTTTTTTAGTTGACGAGAAACAAATTTATTCAATTAATAATTTTTTAATATCTGTTTCGTGATCTTTCAAGTTGGGAAATTTAGTTAGCACGTTAGAAGTGAGTTACAATTTTGATAGCTTAATGCTAGAATTATCGACGACTGTGAATATAACATTATGAAAGTAATGAAAGTGATTCGTAATATAATTATTAAGATTACTTATCGGAGCACAAATGCACGAGTACAGTATAAAATCTGTAATAGAGAAATTGAAGTGTGAGAGTAATTATTATATTTATTTATATTTATATTATTATATTTATTATTATTATGTCGTTTGACTGTGCAATCTTGCTCCTACAGCACAGAAAAACAGCTCAAACTCGTCGATATATTCTTTATTTTGCATTTGCAAAGTGATGTACGCGAAAGTCTGTCTTTACTGATATTTTTCAAATATTTGGTAAAAAATTAGTAACACGAATTGAGATTGAATATTAATATTCTTCGACATAGATTCGATCATTGGACACGTGGGCAATAGACTTTTGAATTTGTTTGAAATTCCGAAATCATACGACACGCAAGTATGTACAATATTGTTCATAAATGTTCGAACACTTGCGTGAGTATTCACAGCAAACACTCTCAGGTTGATCTCAAGTTTTAACGCGCGTTACAACTGTGACAGTTGCATCTCGTCGCAGAGCGGTCGAAATTCCAAACCGTTCAAAGTGATTCGAACACTTTCGTAAGCAACTGTACCACAGTCTACCGATACTTTGTATCAAATCAAGCCCTTTTCCGCCCCGCCGATAATTCCGAGCTTCTTCGTTCCAGGTTCAGCGCGCGGCGATTCATCTTCGACGATTCCACGTTTATTCCCTCCGTTTCTTGCTCCTCGGATTTTCTCTCACAGCAGCCCGATCTCGGCTGGACGTTAAACTACACCCAGAACGAGGCAGCATCAAATCGCTTAGTAGTTTTCGATGGCGTGCGCCGCGCATTTCATAGATAACAACTAACCAGCTGACGAAGCCTCGAATCAACGTAATTCCCAACGTGTTCCAACGATCCACGCGAACACGCTCTCGATCCTATTACTTTTACAACTCGCGTGTTGTTTCTTGCTTTAATCCTGTCACGTGCGCGCCGATGACATAGCATTTGTTTGGAAGTAACGTTGCGTCTGGATGCGTGGAGATTACGCACGCAGCGTACAGGCTGTTCGATTATGCGGAATTCCAGCGCGATAACACGTAACGCGCATTATCGCGGTGTATCCTGGATCTTGCCCTTGCTCGCTTGCGGTACGCATCGAATCATCCTAATCTCTCGGCTTCTCAGGGATTTTATCGCACCCTCTGGTACGTACAGGGTGAAGGGTTCTGTTGGAGTATCTATATTGTACCTAGACATTCTTATTTATTTGTATTGTGCGAGGATGCTGGAAGGATGTAGGATTTGGGTAAGATGAGGAGAGGTAATGCGTTTCGTCTCACTCATCAGTGGGGCTGATGGCAGCGACCCCTTACCCCAGACGCTTGTTTTCATAACTACTCGCTAGGCTGGGCGGTCACCCATCCTAGCAGTGTTCCGCACTCTGCTTGCTTAACGTCGAATATCGCTAGACTTCGACGCTAGGCGCACAGCCACTTGCGGCTTGTACGAGTCGGTGTTCGAGACTCGTACTCGAGGCGCTATAGGCCGCTACAAGGGAATTGATTGGAATGTCAATATTTCTTGACAAAAGTTGCACGGGAAAGGAGACATTTTTTTATTTTATGGAATCGTATAATTTTACAGGTTGAATTATCCGAACAGTCCAAGAACCATTAGTTTAGGCGTGTCAATCACATATGCTGCTAACTAGGAGTATGCGAGAACCTGGAAATCTCGGGAACCCAATGGTCTCTACAACGCTGTATAGCAGCCTACAAAATATGTAAATGCACAGTT
>JAWNGG020000390.1:2874-141669 GCA_036937485.2 Tetragonisca angustula | reverse complement strand
GTTAAAATTCCTATATATGTAATTCATAGTTGATTATTAAAAGCTCATGTTGAAGCTTCTTTTTTTAGTTCAATAATTTTAGCTTCGCTAATACTTAAATTAGGTAGATATGGATTATTACGAATTATATATACAATAAAATTTACATTTAATAAATTTTATATCAATCTAATAATGATTAATTTATATGGTATATTAATTTTAAGAATTATATGCAGCCAGCGTTCATCAGAACACGGATCAATTAAAATAAAAATGTCGATCGGTAAGTTAATAATCGACTCATCCCCAGGGAAAGAACCTAACACAAACCAGGGGGGCACAATGGGCTGGTCACTCAACGGTGGAATAATTAACGCTACTCAACGACCATTGCCAATTAGATCGTCCATCGTCCATCGATTAATTAACAGGAAAAAGCAATTAACGCGTGGCATTTGCACGACGGAGGAAACGTTTCAGTTTCAGTACGTACGGCATTGTACAACGTCGCGTTTATTACTTTTCTCTCGTCAGAAGCAATATCCCCGTGCGTGTTGCCGCTTTGCGTAACTTCGGCGAGAACTCTCGAACGAAATGAAACGAAGGAAAACCGGGAACCTAGGGGAGAAGAAAAGGAGAAACGGAGAAACAGAGAAACAGAGAAACAGAGAGAGAGAGAGAAAGAGGGAAGAGCGAAGGATTCTCCGGATATCGTATTTTCTCGCAATGCATTACACCAGACACACACACACTCTCTCTCTCTCTCTCTCTCTCGTTTCTCTCCGTTTCATTGGAACAGCCGCCCCTTTCGTTGCGTCCTGTGCCTTTCGGGGAGAAACGAGGTTAGGGGAGAATGACTAAGTACACCGAGGGTGGGTCACACCACCAGGGGTGAAACAGGGGATTCCTGAAATTTCCCTAAGACTGGTTTAACCTCCTTCTAAGACGCTCCTCCAAGTCGACGAGTTTTCTGATAAATAAAAAAAGAAAAAAAGAAAAGAAAAGAAAAGGAGGGAAATCTGTCCCAGATAGAGGGCGAAGAACGAAGAATTTTAGTGAAACGAGAATTTTCTCGGATAGAAACTCGGAAACTTTGCACGAACGTTTGACGAATCGTGGCGTCCATGGATTCGTCCCAAACTGGGACGAATTTTCTGACCTTTTTTTCAATTCGAATCGTACATCTGAAGATTTTTCACGTCGAGAATTTTTCTCTCCCAAAACTGCAATTTAGTCTCTCAGTTTCAAGTATACTTAACCCAGGCAAGGCAAATGATAAATTACGAATTATTGTGATATGCAATCGGTTGCCAGCGCAACTGGTTAAATATACAATATATATATCTGTTCCTGCTCTTCGCTGTCCATGATATATCTCAACTAAAATTCGATCACCAACGATCGTTCGATCGCGACTTTTTCGCCTGGTTTCCAGTCGAATTTCCAGCCTGCTCTCCTCGATTTTCGCGTCACCCTGTATTCGAGGGTGGCGAGGGTGGCTGGAAAATCGAGGGGTGGAACAGGGTGACTAACTGCACGAGCACGAGTAGGGTCGCCAAGAGTACTTGCCGCGAATACCAAGTGTCTCTAATACAGGGTGTACCCACGAAATATTTGCGGCACACGGCTCTACTATTGCCAAATAGCCCTCCGCCCCCTTTTTTCTCGCTTATGTTTTCAACGGTTCCCGGTTTTTCTTAGAACCGCGCTCAGTAAATAATCATCGTACAAATTCTTGCCTCGGCAGATTTTGAACGCCGGAAAATCGCGTCGAAGTTTGTTTTTTTTTTTTCAATTTTTAGACAGACGAACCACGACCACTTCTCTTTCAATTTCATGTCATCTGTGTACGTACCTGCAACTACGAGCTAGTCTATTTATAACGACAATGATTCTTGAAGTTTATTGCAATTTTGCTTCGCAATTTCGTCGTTAATAAATATCAGCTGCAACTACGAAGTCTATCTATTCGTAATAGTAATAACTTTTGAAGAACGTTACAATTTTGTTTTTCGCAATTTTTCGTCGTCGTCTTCTCGTTCGAGCAATCTGTTAATAACAATTCTCGACAGAGTCTGTTTCAGTTTCTTCTATATTCTATTATTATTATCTATTATTATTTAGCCTTAAGCAACAAATTCTCGATCAAGCACAGGCACTCGAGATTGTCGTTTAAAATCATTGAGGAAAATTTACTGTCGTCCATTTAAATTTAAATCGTTAAAATAATTAAAGCGGATGGGGAGAATTCAATTGAAAATCGCTGCATTCTACTTTCAAACAAAAGGAACTATACATTTTACAACCAAGGGATTTCAACTGTTTGTGCTCGATCTTCAGAAACATTTTTGCCAACGCTGAATAAAATTGCTGAACGCTTGCTTACAGAGCAACGCTAAGGAAACAAGCATAGGATTTATTTCATGGTTAAGGGGCTATCCAACAATATGGTTCTCAGGCGAGATCCATCAGGGACGTCTGTATCAACTGGATACACTCTGGCACACTGAACCTTTTCGAGAAGTAGGTCAAATTTTGTTCGTTATTTTTTTTAATGCTAGCTCGTGGGTCACTAAGTCGGTGGCGTCACTTGGAAAAACTACTTTCTTTTGGTTCTCACTTTTACAATCCTCTGAAAAGTTTACGTTTCCTTTTTGTTTTACAACGTTTACTTTTGCAAGCGAAGAGCTAAAAAAATAAATGTCGACGTCAAAAAATTGATGTAAAAGGGGTGACATCGTGCCCAGTCACCCCTGCACTATACATTAGATATATATATATATATACTTTATTTCTTAATAATTTTTATTGTCTGTTCTCTCTTTTATTATATAAAAAACTAGCAAAGCTACCCATTCTGAGAATGAGATCTAGTGTGTTCTTTTAGTATTTATTACATCTGTTTAATCGTAAGCGCTGTATAAAATTTTTTGGACACAAGTAACTCATATAACATTTAAGACTTAAAATACCTATACATGTATACATAAGCAAGTCGTAAATCCTCCACAAAACACAATTATGCATTTATTTCTCACTTTTGAGCTCTAACCGCGACACTTGTAATTTTCTTAACATTTCTTGAAAAAAGAGGGGTTCGAAAAATAATTAAAATTCTTTTATATATGTATAGGATGACAAGTTTATAAAAATCAACGCGTGGGTCATTTAAAAAGCCTGAGTGGGTCATAGGTTCGCCATCATTGCCTTAGCACCACCCTTACGCTCTCCATTCTTTTAGCCTACGAACTTATCAACTTCCCCTCTCTCTCTCTCTCTCTCTCTCTCAAGTTCCGGACATCTCGTTCGTTTCCTGTTTTTGTTTTTTCAATTCATCGAAAATAGACTGGGCGGGAAAGAATTCTAATTTGCGCGGGGTGGACACATTTCGGTGTAAGAGAGAAAAAAGAAATATTAACGAGGATATTTAGAGCTGCCCCGCTATCAATTAACGTCCGGGAAGATTCATCGTGCTCATTCGCCGCGTGTCACTCGTTGTTCGCTGATATAAACGCGTGAAATTGATTTATTAGATTAGTGGCCGACGAACGACTCGTTACTTTGCAGAAAACCGTTGCTTGCGCCGTCGTTAACAACGAGACACACAAGGGACAGTTTCATGAGTCATTCTGTCTCCCACCCCTGTTTCCCACCCCTGCAGAAACGCGACTCCTCGAAAACTGTGGCAGTTCCAAAGTGATTAGAGATGTATCGATAAACGCGTTCGCACGGTGACGACTCCAAACACCAATTTGATTGTTACGTAGTGTGCTCGTTCAATTGCTAAACTGTACGTTACTCGTGAAAGTAACTGGACATTTTGAATTATAGAAAGCTTTAAATAATCAGTAATTAGTAAAAAAAAAAAAAAAAAAAAAAAACTCACTGGTGAAGCTTTCTCTGTTCGAATTATTATTTTAACATGTCGATTCGCCATTCTTTCACAGATTAACTTGAATAAAAATTCGCGGATTAAGAAATCTCTTATCTTTCTTTATTTGTGTTTCTTTTTATTTTCGATTGTTATATACCAATGTCAAATATATCTTTGTTCTTAAAAAAAAGGGAAACGAACAGACGAAGGACTGATATCGCGATCTGTCCATCCAAAATTTCATACGTTTTCATTAGTTTGTTTCTCTTTACTTTTAATTATCACGTGTATTGAATATCTTTGTCCTTCGAATTTATCTGTTTATAATTCACCACGATAGAATACACCCTGAATAGGAATTCGCGAATTGAACGGGAAACGAATACACAAAGGATTAGTATACACTCGGATCTATCCAAAATTTCGATTTGTAGCTATCGCGTGATACCTAAATACTTCGCCGAATTTTCGTGTTATTTCGCAGATGACGAAGAACAATGTCGATCGTCGTTCAATACGTGGCACGTTGCTTGCTTTCGAAACACCCTATAGACCAAGCTACCCCACCGTCAGATATTGATTTAGTATTATGAGAGAAAGGGAGAGAGAGAGAGAGAGAGAGAGAGAGAGAGAGAGAGAGAGAGTCCTACAGTGTAAAACAGAGCCATTCTGTCGGTCTCGTTTCTCGCATTCAGTTCGTTGCTTTTTCAAAAAAAAAAAAAAGAAAAACAAATTCGGCAAAACGTGTAGCGATCACAATGCCACGTGTTTTTATTGTTGTCTCTCTCTCTCTCTCTTTCATTTTCTTTTCTCTTTCTCAGTCGTCCAAAGGATTCGGCTGAGTTTACTTTGCCCCCGATTTCCACGTGCGATTCCACTTTCACACCGATCTTCGCCTAATGTTCACCCAAGAATCTCAAACTCGGCGACAAGACGAACGATCATTGGCCGGTTCGAAACTCTTCTGAAGAGCAAAACAAATTTTCGTCACGACTCGCGAATTGCGAATAGAGAAGACAGAAAATTTCTCTCTATTTCGTCTAATTTTTAACAAATATAATAATAAAAATAACCATAATATATATATATATATATATATGTGAAATTATATGAAAATAAAAATTAAATGTAAAAATTCTATTAAAATTAAAAACCTTTAATAATTTTTAACAAATATAATAATAAAAATAACCATGATATATATATATATATATATAAAATTATATAAAAATAAAAATTAAATATAAAATTATATTAAAATTAAAAACCCTAAATAATAATTTTTAACAAATATAATAATAAAAATAACCATAATATATATACAAAAAAAATTATATTAAAATAAAAAAATAATAATAATAAGTAATTCTTTAATTATATAAACGTATATAAAATAATATTTATATTAGTTATATAAATATTATTAAACTTTAATTTACAAAATTAATATTTTAATTAAACTATATAACTATTAACGTAAATTTTTAAAAACAACTAACTAAATTTATTAAATGTCAAAAATAAATAAATAATATTATAAAATTTAAAAATTAATCCTAATAATTATTAAATAATAAATTTAAAAATCTAATCTTTTTGATGACCAAATATTAATAAAGTAACTTTACTTCGTGACATTGTCACGGGGACCGTGCCATTTATTTCGAAAGCGGAAACGAATCACTTTCGGGTCTGTTTTTTCATATCGAGATGTTCAAGGCGTTTGCGTATGAACGTCTCGTTCAGAGAAATTGACGCTAACTTTCGTGATGCTTGCGTTTCTCTGCGGCGCAAGTGGAAGTAGCTTCGCGCCGCGGACCTTAACGAGCGGCCATTTTTCGTTGGCGACTTCGCGCCACTTTCGAAGCAAACGACTCAATTACACCGTGAATCGTTTCATGAAACCGTTACTGCCCGAAATTGCTGATGGAAGTTGACTGTGTTTGGTCATTTATTATACCCGAAATTGCACTCACGTTTCTACAAAATTCTTTTGAAAATGAAATTAATCGCCAGAACGAAATTTACCAAAGTTCCAATAAAACACAAGTTGCATCTTGTATGTAAACAGGACGTGCGATATCTGACACACTGTTTGTACATAAACTTCTACAAAATAATATAAATTCTGTCTCTGATTTTAAACTTTTCATACTCGAGACAAATTACCGTAAAATATCTTCTTGATCGTCAGGTTTAGAATCAATTCGAGAGTGATACCTTTTTACTTAAAATACTAAAATATGAAATATTAAAATATTAAAATACATGAAAATACTAAATTTCAAGTAATACTAAAGTAAAATACTAAAATATTAAATATTAAAATATTAAAATATATAAAAATACTAAATTTCAAGTAATACTGAAGTAAAATAATATGAAATACTAAAATATATAAAAATATTAAATTTCAATATTTTAATATTTAATATTTTAGTACTTTAATATTGTAATATTTAATATTTTATTACTTTATTATTTTAATATTTAATATTTTATTATTTTCTTATTTTAACATTTAACATTTTACTACTTTAACATTTTAATATTCCTTCGATTCATGATAAAAACATACGGTCCAATTAAAAGAAACAAAGACAACCCTTTCAAAATTTCGCAATAACAAGCCTCCCTTAAAACCGTACAACTTCTGCATCAAACAATTTGCCATTAGACGCATAATTTATTTCAGGTATACATCGCATAGATACGTGACTCGCCCGGTATAATCAGAAAGATGTATCGACGCGTCGTAACTACAGAGTTGCAAAATGTTTAAATTTTAAATTACAAAGGGTTTATAAATTTTCGAATGTGTCAACAGTACGATCAGTTTGGTCATCAGTGAAACGAGTAAATAACATTTGAACGAGCACGGTCCCTCGATTATTAAATAAATTGCAGACAGATCCAGTGGGTCGTGTCTCGTCTGTAACGCCGTAGCCTCGCGAAGGAACTGTTCCTCAATGTACCGTGAAATTTAATTCAATTTCTGTTGGGCCACAAGGCACGATCGGGATTCTATCGTGTAATCCGAGGGAGGAAACGTGGTAATAACGATAAAAGTAATGGTCGATGCGCGATGCGTTTTTGCTGGCAATGGTCACGTATGCCGTGTGTGCTCGAGAACGACAACTCGCGCCACATCCGCGAACAAATTCCGCCCTCTCGAAACAATGGACTTTTTCTCCGCGAGCCAGAAACGAGGAGATCGAGGGGAGAGGTCATGGAGAGAAGCCACGATGTGGATAACTTTTCCAATCGTGTTGGAGAGATTGAATTCGGCGGAGGAGACAGTCGAGAACGAGCCGTGTCTCAAAACCGTGTATTAGCGTGATTCGGTCTAACTACGAAATGAGAAACGAGAGAGTTCAAGGTTTCGAGTGAAGCTAATGGTCAAAATGGCCAACGTGTCGCTTTCGTTGGACGTGAAACAAACAGTTTACTTTTTCAGAGATTTCAACGATATTTTGTATAAATAGAAGCTTGCCAGCTTCGTTTGTAACTGCAAAGTTTTCTACATTTTCTTTTCGTTTTTAATTAAATCGAACGAACCGATCGGCGATTAATTGAAATCCAGTAAAAAAGAAACAAATTTCGATCGAATCGCCTCGTGGCTTCTGCTATGAGGAAACAAGTAAATAACAATACGTATAAGTGATATAATTAATTAAATAACAAATGGAAAAAATACAAATAAATAAATAAATAAATCATTTTGCTGTGAGAATAAAAAATTTCGCAACGAAATGGTCGAACGACCAAAGAGGATCACTGGAAGAATGACAGCAGGTGAACAATTTTACTTTTAGTTAGGTAGTTTGCATATCTGCGATCAAACGCGGAGACGTTTCGCCGTACATCGTCCTTTTACGAACAGCAGGGTGATTCACGAGATTGAAAAGATTCTCTTCGATTCTCCTCGATCGGTAGCGTTCCTCGATTCCCTGGGAAGCGAGCAGGACGCGGGCAACTTGAGGATTTTCAATCCTCTTCGGGATGCACGGTTTCACCTGACGAAGCGAAACGATTATCCTAACCTCCCCGGGGAAGATGTACGTCGAAAAGGAGAAAAAGGGAGATGAGTTTGCAGCCACGTCCTTGTATCCGAATCGGCAGTAGAACAATCTCCTCCTCAACTAGAGCTTCCTTCTGACATATTTCTACTCTCTCTCTCTCTCTCTCTCTCTCTCTCTCTCTCTCTCTCTCTCTCTCTCTCTCTCTCTCTTTCTTTCTTTCTGTCCACACTTTTTCTCGAGAAAGTCGAAACATTCAAGGAATAATGTTGGAAAGTCTGACCTAACTAAATGAGTCTCAATCTAACCATTATCTACCCAACTGTTATTTATTTTATTTAATCTAATAATCTGTCTAATATTATCCACTTTATTTGATCTATATATCTGTTATTTATTATTATCTATTATCCATTTTGTCTATACATTATACATTTTATTTAATCTATGTATCTATTATCCATTTTATCTACAATTATATATTTTATTTGACCTATATATCTATCATCTATTTTATCTATATATTATATATTTTATTTAATCTGTGTATCTATTACCCATTTTATCCATATATTATATATTTTACTTAATCTATATATCTATCATCTATTTTATCTATATATTATACATTTTATTTAAACTATGTATCTATTATCCATTTTATCCCTATATTATATATTTTATTTAATCTATATATCTATCATCTATTTTATCTATATATTATACATTTTATTTAAACTATGTATCTATTATCCATTTTATCCCTATATTATATATTTTATTTAATCTATATGTCTATCATCTATTTTATCTATATATTATACATTTTATTTAAACTATGTATCTATTATCCATTTTATCCCTATATTATATATTTTATTTAATCTATCATCTATTTTATCTATATATTATATATTTTATTTAATCTGTGTATCTATTATCCATTTTATCCATATATTATAGTATATATTTTATTTAATCTATGTATCTATTGCCCATTTTATCCATATACTATATATTTTATTTAATCTATATATCTATCATCTATTTCACCTATATATTATATATTTTATTTAATCTAATTATTATCTATTTTATCATCTAACTATTGTCTCTTTCTCGAAAAAGTCGAAACGTTCGAATGTTGAACGAAAATCTGACAGTTTTCACCTAACTGTTATCCACTTTACTTAATCCAACTATTATCCATTCTAAGTTTCGATCTTCCTTTCAATTTCGAAATGACGGCGAATCTAGTTACAAGAGGAAACTTCCAATATTTTTGCAAACGTTCGAATTTTTACGATTTTCGAGAAAAACTCGTGCACTGAGTTCTCCCGTCCGCTACGTGCAATGCAACATCATCTTCAAAAGAAACGAGACTCGTGACTAAATAAAATCCAAATAAAATCTTCGCTCTTTAAAGTGAGACCAAGTGGATTACCATATACGATTCTTTTTTCTTTTTTTTTTTTTTTTTTTTTTTTTACAAAGTTGTATCAGTTTAAACGATTCATATCGGTACAATTACGTACCAATTACGTCCACGACAAATTTTCGTTGGCCAACGAGGGCCTAAAAGGAATTGTGACACGTGTTAGGAACCCAATTTACATCCAAGGCCGTATTTCGTCGGTTTACCGCGGAAATATCTCCGGGTTTTGTTTGTTCTCCCAGCGAGGCGAGCTTTACGATATGGATTCCCGCACACGTGGAGCATTCTCATTTCAGCTAGTAATAGCGTCCGACGACTATTTCATCGTGTCGCGCGTGTTTGCCGAACATGCTGTTATTTCCCTTGGCGATTTTTGCCTCACCTTCGATCATTCTCATCGGCCCTATCCTCCTAAAAAAAAAAAATCTAGATCTACCATCTCGTACACACGGTATTTCTTTTTTTTTTTTTTAATTTCTATTCTCTGTTTTTTTTTTTTTTTTTTTACCAGAAAAAACAATTTGCTCGTGGGACCCACAGTAAAGATACGCAGACGCGTAGGACCATGAATCGCACAATGAATTTCAATTATCGTAGCTCGCGAACATTCGTGATTGCAAAATGAATGAAACTCCGAGAGAGAGAGAGAGAGAGAGAGAGAGAGAGAGAGAAGATGCCCTGCGTGAAATTCATTTCTCTGAGCCATTAGGAGCGGTTAATAATTTTAAGAGCACTCGCCGATTTAATTCCCCCACTTATGGCTGTTAAAAGCTCCACCCCCCCCCCCCCCCGTAGCTAGAATTTCCGAAATTTCGGCACTTTTCGAAAAGAGTTGTCCGAGTTTGTAGATGAGCTTAGAACACAAAGATTGATGTTAATTGAACATTTGCAAAGGTATTACTGGAAACATGTAAAGTGTACGTATCGAATACGTTGTCCTAATCTAGAATCTCAATATAAGTTTCGTGATTTCAAGATTTAAAAATTTTTGAGTCCAAGATCGTTTTGAAGATCGTATCATAAACGTATCCGAATGTCTTTTCTCACGAGCTTCGCGAGTAATGGAATAGAAAGAAAAAAATACACGTTTCCTGCATGTTAAAAATGCCAATGACCTTGAAAGAGACGTTAAAGAGATATTGAAAAAGTGATATTTAAATTTATCAAAATAGTTTATTATAGATAAAAATATTAGAAACCTTGATAAATTAAAACAGATATATTAAAAACCTTGACAGATTAAATAAACGTATTAATATTATATATAATAGTATATTGATTAAAACAGATATATTGAAAAATTTGATAAAGACATTAAAAAGTGATATTTAAATTTATCAAAATAGTTTATTACAGATTAAAATATTAGAAACCTTGATAAATTAAAACAGATATATTAAAAATCTTGGCAGATTAAATAGACGTATTAATATTATCTATTATAGTATATCGATCAAAGTAGATATATTGAAAAATTTGGAAAAGACATTAAAAAGTAAAATATTTAAATTTATCAAAATAGTTTATTATAGATTAAAATATTAGAAACCTTGATAAATTAAAACAGATATATTAAAAATCTTGGGAGATTAAATAGACGTATTAATATTATCTATTATAGTATATCGATCAAAGTAGATATATTGAAAAATTTGGAAAAGACATTAAAAAGTAATATTTAAATTTATCAAAATAGTTTATTATAGATTAAAATATTAGAAACCTTGATAAATTAAAACAGATATATTAAAAATCCTGGCAGATTGAATAAACATATTAATATTATATATAATAGTATATTGATTAAAAAAGATATATTGAAAAATTTGATAAAGACATTAAAAAATGATATTTAAATTCATCAAAATAGTTTATTATAGATTAAAATATTAGAATATTAAAATATTAAACCCTGATAAATTAAAATAGATATATTAAAAACCTTGATAGATTAAATAGATATATCAATATTATATATCATATCGATTAAAATAGATATATTGAAAACTTTGAAAAAGATTAAAAACATTAAAAAGTGATATTTAAATTTATCAAGATAGTTTATTACAGATTGAAATAATTCTTCCATCTGATTCGTCTCTTGAAATTCAAGGTCGAGGCATGTTCTTCACACGTGTATCTCCATCGAATCGAAATTGTCAAAATCCATCTGTTCATGGACGAGAAAACTTTTCCTTCCACCCTGTACATACCGAACTCGCATAAGGATGAAAATCCTCGTGAAATTTACAAGAAACTTTCGTTTGGAACAACGAAATTCAGAGGGCGGAAGACGAGGCGACTCGGTAGCACGGCAATCGTTCTTCCCCGGGAAGAAAGAACAGGAACAGATGGAGAAAGGAAGGTAATCCTTGGATAATCCTAATCGACGGATTACCACCTCTCCGGTGGCGCAAATCGTTCATTCAACTTTCTGCAACGTTCCACCGGCAACGGCCCCTCCTCTAAATGGTTTTTAAGGCGGATTTTAATACTTTCTTGGAAATCAAAGTCCCTCGTTTCCTTTATTTCGTGTTTTATCCGGACATTCGTGCATTCAAATTTCGTACAAGGAAATCTTAAGGTCAATGAAAATTGATAAATTCGAAATTAAATTGATTGTAATGTACACAACACAATTTGTTCGAGTTTCAAGTAAACGTGGAGGCTGGAGTGGAGAAAAAGTTTATCGAGGGGTCTTGCGTTTTTCGAGCTTAGTACTGGTAGCAGCGACACAAAGTACGTAATATTTATCTGTTTAACAACAAACTCGAAATTTTCTCGAAAACGAAAGCTTCAACCTCTTGCCACGCGCGTCGAGTGTTTTTTCCTTTTCCGAAATTGCAACATTTTTCTCAATTTTAAGTGTTATATTTAAATGCAACCTAGGCGAAACAAATGACAAGTTTATTACTTTTTAATAATTGTCCAGTGACATCATACCAACCGAGTTCAACAGAAAAAGAAAGCGACGAATATATATTGTGTACGGTTGTCGGTCACTCGTTATGGTCCGCGCAACCAGCAATTCTATTCTTCCACTTCTGCTCGATCGTTACGAGACACCCGGTATATATAACCGTATAATTTTATCTTATACAATTGCACGATAATTTTATCTTGCTATTTACTGCTTGTGCATATAGTTTTGCCTCGAATTTCGTCTGATTTATATCAGACAGGGCTCGAAATTACACGATTCCACGTTTATCAGGTGTATTTCCAGTATCAGATCAGACACTGCATTTAAGGAACCCTCTTTTAATCGCTCTCGGTGAGAAAACCCGGGGCGAGGCTTTTCAACCAAGTGGAAAAATCCAATAACAGCGACAACGACAAACGCTGGCAATTGTTCCTTGCTTAGGCTTGTGTATACTTGCGCCGCGCACGCTCATCACACAGGAAAGATATTTCAACCATCTACAAATGTCCTCTCTACCTATAAATGTCCTGAGACGGAGATATTGCACCAACAGCCAGTCGTTCTGTCAACGTAATTGTCAAATATCAAAAATACCACGCACGCCACGCTAACATCGAGACTCGACGTTAATTATAAAATGAATTGATCCAAATGTAAAATATGAAAATTTCTTTTCCCTTTTCTTTGTTTCACCCTGCGAATCAGTTTTGCATCATTTGTATTTTTGTTTTATATCTTTTTTAGCGGATGTAGAAATTAGAGTATAGAATACTTATGGAATACTTTAATTAAAGTAATATATAAATATATAAATAATATATAATATACTGAAATTAAGATATAGTGGTCAATCTTGGTGATTTCGATGCAATTATCGACAGTCCTGAAATATGTAAATAGAATTTCTTGCGGGCTAGATCGAGCAAAATTTCGTGTTAAACGATTGACAAAATAAAACTATATAATCGCTCGTCAAAGTGCAATCACTTCGTTTCATAATATAAAGAAAAAAAAGAAGAAAAGAAAGAAACGTGTCGTCTGAGAACTTTATCAAATCCGAATCCAATAAGGACGACGAGTTCTCAACGATCGAATTTGTTTTAACCGGCCAGACGTGCACATCTGACCTGTCAAATTACTCCAACAAGAGTCCTCGAAAAAGAGTGTGCCTCGCGCGCGACAGGGAAACGTGAAAATGTTCGAGACGTCCTCTTGCATTTTTCAACGAAACAATGCGGCAGGGGTAGAGTGGGGAGGGATTAGTTCAACCAACACGAGAGAGATTTAAAAACAATGAATTGCAAGTTTTTCGTCGAATTGCAAGTTATATATAATACTTTTCATAAACAAATATTCAAGAAAATATGTTAACATTTCCTTGGAAAAACTTACAAAATATATATATATATATATATATCGTTTTTTAAATATATATTGTATTTCTACTTAAATGTGTAATATTTGTACATGACAAATCAAAATTTGTGTCTAAACATATAACTTTTATAAACTTTCATAAATGTTCAAGAAAATATGTTAACATTTCCTTGGAGAAACTTACAAAATATATATATATATATATTGTTTTTTAAATATATACTGTATTTGTACTTAAATGTATAATATTTGTACATGATAAATCAAAATTTGTGTCTGAACATGTAATTTTCATGAACAAATGTTCAAGAAAATATGTTGACATTTCCTTGGAAAAACTTACAAAATATATATATATATATATCGTTTTTTAAATATATATTGTATTTGTACTTAAATGTGTAATATTTGTACATGATAAATCAAAATTTGTGTCTGAACATGTAATTTTCATGAACAAATGTTCAAGAAAATATGTTGACATTTCCTTGGAAAAACTTACAAAATATATATATATATATATCGTTTTTTAAATATATATTGTATTTGTACTTAAATGTGTAATATTTGTACATGATAAATCAAAATTTGTGTCTGAACATGTAATTTTCATGAACAAATGTTCAAGAAAATATGTTGACATTTCCTTGGAGAAACAAAAAAAACTATGGTCCTTTTAATATACCCTATATTTACATTTGAATGTACATTTGAATACGATGAATAAAAATTTGTATTCGAACATACAGTTTTCACAAACAAATATATATTCAAGAAAATGTCCCAACATCTCATTTGGAAAAACTTACAAAAAATATAATTTTTTCTTTTCGCAAAATAGTGTACGCCATTAAATTTGTCGTGTTAAAAAAACACCAGTCATCAAATATCAACGATTTACACAAAAACTGTATCTTCAGTAATTTTTCAGGCAATACGAGGTTTCGTGGCGGCCACGTAGGTAGCGTAGAGTGGGGATAGTCCAAGAATTGGTGGGGGGTGAGTGACGCTCAAGCAAGCACTGTATTACTTTCTCCCGCGTATCAAGTGCTTTTTCTCGCCAAATATCGTCGAAACAATCGTTCCAACAAAATTCGGGGAACCAAACTTTTGAAGCGATTCCACGCGATTGACGAAGCGGTTGTCTATCGACGATGAAAACGATTTATTAGCGGCAGAACACCCGTTATTTCCGCGACGGCGAGAACCGGGCCGAACGTCCGTTATCTGTCGCTCCGATTTTGCTCTCTCGCCAGAAGCTATCGATCGAAACCGGGGCGAAACGGTCTTTCGATCGCCGCGACGGGCTCGCTTTATCTCCGGCTGAACACTTGGCTTTTCCTTTGGGCCGCGCGGCGACGTTCCATCGGTTCGAAACTGGTTCAGCCGGACGACGTCGGCCACCTTCGTGACGAGCAATCGTGTACGCGATTAGTTTCCAGTAACGAGGCCCCGCCGAGAGACTTCGGCCCATAACGCGCCGCGTTTCGTGTTGTCTCGCTTCTGCATTCATTGATCGGCGGATTACCAGTCTCGCGTTTGCATACACAGGGTGTTCCATTTTGACCTACAAGCGCAATTATCTCCGAGGCTAGTCGCTTCGAATGTCTCTCGAACGAATTTCATTTATTTATTTATTCTCTTTCCATTGTTTCGAGAAGGGCAAGGGTAGTTTTGGTAAACTTTGTTATTATTTGTACTTGTTTGTAACTTGGTTGTTCGTACAGATTTGAAAGTAATGAATTTTTTTTGTACCGCAAGGATCAAGATCCCAACTCATCCGTAATTTGTGCTTGAATGTGTACATGGTTCTTGGCAAACGAGTGTTCAAGAAAATTGTTAACATTTACTTGAAAAAAATTTACGATAAAAGTCGACAAGGAAGATTCGATTGAACTCGTCGTAGATACACCTTTTTTCGTCGGTCGATGCAAAAATTTAAAAAATAAACAGCGACCTTCATTTACCTAGAGACAAACTCCGAGTATAGACCAAATCGTTGCCGCCTCGAAGCAGAAAAAAAAATACGGCGACTTTGAGACAAATAGTTTCGGACATAATTGCATTTGTAGATTAAAATTGGACACCCTCTACAGGTATGAACGTACGTGTATCTCTGAGAGAGAGAGAGAGAGAGAGAGAGAGAGAGAGAGAGAGAGAGAGAGAGAGAGCTACACGGGAGATTATCGGTAACGAACACGGCAAGTTTCATTTCGCGCTGTATATTTTTATTTTTAGGCTGTGAATTTTCGGGATTTGGAGACTCGCTTGGTAATGGATATCGAACGCGGCGTGCAATTAATTTTCTTCTATTTTCCGCGGCAACATCGAATTCGCATCCGAGGTTTCCATGAAATTGTTAATGAGTATTGGAGATTGAACGTACGTATACAGCTCCGCTAGAAAGTACCGGATTTGCTTCAAAAGTGGAGAAAATTAAACGATACATTTTTTATCGTAACGAAGAATTGTAACTTTGTACGAGAATACTACGATGGTGGATGCAGGAAACATATTCGTAAAAGCTTCGTGAGAAATTGCACTTTTACAGCTTCTTGCAAAAATGTTAAGTATCAAGATTTTTGTAAGGGAGAGACTTCAATCTTCAAGACTGTACGTGAATCTAATTATCAAAAGAATAATCTTTCAATCTTGCTCTCTTCAAAATGATGTATAACCATCGAAAGATAACAAACTGACAATCGAACGCTGTGAAAGCAGAGATGTCACACTTGAAAATCTACACAGTGTACACGAGTACTTTCTGTAGATTTACTGTACTTCGCAGATCCCTTTGTGTTGAAATTTCAAAAGGACGTAACATTCTGTCGAGAGTTTACGAAGTACATTGCACTATCAGTTTCTCCATTTTTTTTTTTTTTTTTTTTTGTTTCGTGCAGTTAATAAACAGAGTGGCTCAAATATTGAACGAGAATAATGTCCTAATGTCCCATTTTTCAGCATGTGGATACACGTGTTTTTTTTTTTTACATTCGGAACTCCAGAGTATAAATTAAGATATCTGCAATATCTCGTATCGAGGATCGACAAAAAAGTGACAAAGAATCGATAAAAATGACGGACAATGGAACGATTTAAAAAGATGACAATTTTGAAAAAATAGAAACAATTTAAAAATTACTAATATTTGTATAAATTTAACAATATTATATAATTATAAAATTAATAATTTATATTTATATAATTATGTAAGATTAATATAATTATATAATTATATAAAATAGTATTATATAATTTTATATAATTATAATATTTTATAATTTATAATACTATTATATAATATATAATAATTTATAATATTTGTTATTATAATTTTTGTATATTTATATAATATAATATTATAATATAAAAAATATTATTATATAATATTTCAATATTATATAATAATATTACTTGTATAATATTATAATATAAAAAATATTATATAATATTTTTTACTTATTATTATAATATTTTATATAATTACATAAAATTTATATAACTTATTAATACAATTAATATAATTTTATTCATAATAATTTATCAATTCAAAATTAATAACAATTGAATATAACATTAACAACAATTTGAAATAATAACTTTAGAAGAAAGGGGAGAAGAAACGGAGAAGTAACAGAAAGGAGGAGGAAGGAGGACAGAGGAAAGAGGAAACGACGACGATGAAGAAGAAGAAGAAGAAGAAGAAGAAGAAGAGCTCGACAAGCTTTCAACTGCTATTTCGCGGCGAAACTCTCGCCACGGTGACATCTAGAGGCTCGAGTTGGTGCTTTCTTGGATGGTTAAACGGTCGCCACGATAAAAATTACCAGCTAAGCTTGTCACGCGAAAGAAATAACCGCAATACACCGGGAAACGTGTCCCATTTCTCGAGGCCACTTTTCAGTGAACCACGTCCGCCGCAAGCCCTATATCGCAACACGGTGAAGATAATTGGCTTCACAGCCGAAGCAACGCGTACGCTTGCAACCTACCCAACATAATTCCAACACGTAGGTAGTGCACATTGTCATTATCGGGTTCGGGGATGGCCGTGGCACAGTAAGGTTATTCGAGGTTGTTCGAGTCAGGTGGATACTCCCGGCGATATTTGTCTTGTGATTTGTCATCCTTGTTCAGGATTGCACGATAAAATTCGTTTTGATACAATTGTAATTCGGTGAATTTCTAGTTTTTCCAATTTTCGCAAGTTTACGCTCTCTCCTCCTTTCCTTCGCTTCGATCGTCCATCTTTTCATTTATTTAAAGAATAACCCGATGATAAATAATATTTAATTGGGAGGATTATTCAATTTAATAAATTTCAATTAATAAAAACTTTAATTTAAGAAAACAACATTTGATTATTTATAATTTATAGTTAATAGATTCAATTACCTTGGGGATAACAGCGTTATATTTTTTTGTAGATCTTGTAGAAAAAAAATGATCGCGACCTCGATGTTGAATTAGGATAGAACTTTAATAATTAAGTCTGTTCGACTTTTAAAATCTTACACGATTTCAGTTCAAATCGACGCAAGTCAGATTGGTGTCTCTATCTACAAAAATATTTAAATTATTTGTGCGAAAGGACTATTCCTCCCAATTAAATTTATTTAAATATTTTATTAAACGTATTAATATATTATTAATTTCCATTGCTAATTTTTATTTCATTTGCTTTCCATTCGGGAGAGAAACAGCGCAGAACCGTTGAAAACCAAAATTGAAAAAAAATAATTACCTCTTTGTCGAAATTTACATTAAACAACAACTGGGGCCAGACCAATCGATAAAAATGTCCTCGCCTCCTGTAATCCTTCGTAAAGACGCCGAAGCTTAACTAACTCGAACAACCCCTATCTTGCCGTGTCGCGTCCGACGAGAAACAGAGAGGAGAGGAGAGAAGAGGAGAGGGAGGGTGGGGAAAAAATCGAGAGGGAGAAAATGGTGGAAAAATGGAAAGAGCTCGAGTATCCTTTGGCGTGCGTTTAACCTCCGAAAAGAGGAGAGGAGGAAAAACGAAGAGTAAAAGAGAAAAAGGGAAATTCATCGTGAATCTACTTTCAGGGGAGCGCGCGCTCTGAAGAGAAGAGAAGAGAGAGAGAGAGAGAGAGAGAGAGAAAAGAAAAAGTGGAAGCGACGTACAAAAGGCTCGAGTATTGTTTACTCTGACGTGGGGTGGCCCCGAGGAGAGAAACAGAGAGAGAAAGAGAGAATCGCGGAGAATTCGACCGCGCGATGAAGGGATGACAAGGATGCTGCTGGGCTCGATTGCCACCGACTGACTTCCACCCATTCTCTCGTTCCGTTCCGCGAACGAAAAGCGTGTAAACGAATGAAAATGAGAGGAGAAACCGGCGGAGGATCGGTTACGCCGCTCGGTTTTCTCGCGCTCCTTGTCTCCGCCTCGGGCAACGCGGGCGGAGGGCTCGCCGATTTCAAACGAGAGATCGATTGCTCGTTCCGAGTATCCATTTTCGTTGCCCTACGGTTCGCGTACATATTTTTGGAGAAGGTCTGTTACGCACGTATCATGTTTAGTACGATTACGTTTAACTAATTCGACTTTGAATACTTTATAAATAATTGCTTAAAAAATAGTTGCGCGCGATGGGAGTAAATATAGACAGAAATAAATGTTGTACAATAGAAAATAAATATAAATGGAAATAAATAGAAATAGAAATAAATATTACACACGATATTAGAAAGGAATATAAATGGAAATAAATAAAAATAGAAATAAATATAAATGGAAACGAATATTATACAATACTAGAAATAAATATAAATGAAAATAAATATTATACAATATTAGAAATAAATATAAATAAAAACAAATATAAATACTACTTAAATTAAAGAGAAATATTAATACTATTTAAAGAGAAATAGAAATAATAATACTATTTATATACTATTTATAAATATAAATACTAGAAATAAATATAAATAAAAATAAATAGAAATAGAAATAGAAATACTATTTAAAGTAAAGAGAAATATTAATACTATTTAAATAGAAATAGAAATATTAGTACTATTTAAATACTATTTATAAATATAAATACTAGAAATAAATATAAATAAAAATAAATAGAAATAGAAATAGAAATACTATTTAAAGTAAAGAGAAATATTAATACTATTTAAATAGAAATAGAAATATTAGTACTATTTAAATACTATTTATAAATATAAATACTAGAAATAAATATAAATAAAAATAAATAGAAATAGAAATAGAAATACTATTTAAAGTAAAGAGAAATACTATTTAAATAGAAATAGAAATATTAATACTATTTAAATGCTATTTATAAATATAAATGCTAGAAATAAATATTACACAATACTAACGTTGTGAAAGTTAAAAATATTAAATTTCCTAATGACAAATTAGACGTTATAATGAGAGGAAATAGAACGATGTAGTGAGTACTATCGACGAGTGATTAAGTCTTGTTATTAAACTTAGCGATCAGTAAAATGTCAACAATCTAGAGACAGATTGTCTCGTACTCGTATTGAACAAAAGAGAAAATTTCGTGCGTACGAACCTGTTGGAGAGATGGATAAATAACGCAATGCCGCAGGAATCCATTCTCTCTCAAGAGATAAATAGATTCAAGAAACAAAAAAGTTCGTTTAATCCCGGGGTAGTCGGTTGAAATTTTGCTCGGACAAGTGACATTTGCGCAAACGAAATTCCATATTTATAGAATGCAAGATGCTACGTTTTGCGTTTCATATTTATTAGAACGTAACGAAGTGTAAAAAGGACTTTCCTCTCCAAGGACTCTCGAGGAGTCGAAGGTCACGCGACGACAGAGACAGCGGATCGAATCGAAAATGGCAATCCTGCGTCGCCTCGCGTTACGAATTCGCGATCCACAGCTACAGGCGAGAAGCTACAGGTACACGTACGAAGACGAACGCTCGAGCTGAACCACTAACCCAAAGCTACGAGCGAACTCGTATGGAACCGTGAGGACCCGCGTCTGGCAAACTATCAAAACCTCACCCTCCTCCCCCCAACCCCGGCGTCCGAAAGAACACGACCCAACGTCCAAACAACATCCATCCAGCGTTTCGTGAAAGTTGGGAACTAGCCTCGTCAAACGTGTAATACAGAGGTGAAGAGCGACCTAACGTGGCTAACTATCTACGAGGCGTTACACGTTGCACGTCCGAAACTCGCGGCAAACCGAACCGAGAGAATCAGCTCGAAACAGACGTAGGATCACCGACCGAGGCTGGAAGCGAGAAGGAGGAAGAATTCTGTTTGAAAGTGGCCTCGTCGGTCTCTCTGAAAGGGTGGAGAGGGCAACAACAACGTTATCAATCCCTCTTCAAACAAACAGCACGTATCAATTGCCAAGCAGCTCCAAGCTTGCAAGTCCGACTCCCCGCCGTTTATCACAGCAAACACAATTTCACCCTTCGACGAACACGCCATCCGCGATCTCTTGTGCGTACGCGCAACGAGTTGGGGAAACAAAACAGAGCGCTAAAGAGGGCAAAAATAGAGAGAGAGTGAAAGACTCCGATACTTTCAGATATGCACATACGCGGAGGACACACGTACAGAGCCATTCACACGCATTACCCGCCAGTGTGACCAGAACCGCCGCGAACTTCAACCGCCTCCGCGTGCCTACTTCTGCATATTACATACAGGCAAACACCGTCCGGCCGGCGTCCACGTCCGAAGCGGAAACGCGTGTCCATAGAGCGACTACCACGCAAACGTTTTTCTACGTCTGCACGCGTGGGTGTGCACGAATGAACGGAGCAAAGGAGAAAAGCAGAGACAGAGAGAGAGAGAGAGTGAGTGAGTGGGAAGAAGGGTGGTTGAAATACAGGGACGAAGAGGGGGAGGGGTAGGCCGTTTCACAAGCAAGCCAGGTAGGGGTAGTTGCGTTTAGTTTGGGGAGCCTCTCTCTCTCTCACTCTCACTTGGCTCTCCGGTTCGAGTTCCCTTCAACTGCACCACCGCCGTATCAACCAGCACACCGCCGTTCCTACCAACGCCACAATCCTACTCCCGCAGGGGCGGAACTCGATAGACCAAGGGGGATGAGGGCTGCCTCCGCTCGTGGATCAATACCACGGCGGGATGCAGGGCGTACAGGGGTTGCTACGTGGTGTGGCACGCGCATACGCTGCTGTTCCTCCGGAGGAACAAGGACACCCCCCATCGCCCACTCTCCCCCAGTTGCCACGCTCGACAGAGAGAAACAGAGGATACATACATGTACGAACTGTAGAGTGGAACTGTTGATTCACGTTTGAAATACTGTTCGGTTTTAAAGCGATTCTCGCTAGTTTATTAAGGATCGAGCGAGCCCGGGATGATATCCTCGCGTGTCGGGGCCAACTTGGCGAAATCGCCAGTGCCTGGCACTGCCATAACGCCATCGAGAGGCGGATTACAAAAGGGGCTGCTGACGTATGCTCGTTCATCGGCGACGTTTGGTCGAGGTTAGCTCGATCGAGTGACATTTTGTTAATGTCGTGATCATTCCGTTTCACGGAGTTTCGAGATTTTTTAAAAATCGTTTGAGAAGCTTAAAAGTTTTAACTGAGACCGAATCGGTATTATCGGTACTTTTATCGGTTACCATTCGATTACGTTTGATGAGAATGGTGCGAATACCGGTACGATGCTATCGAAACGATGTTAGGTCGGTAGATGTGTTTCGGTATAATACCGGTAAATAAAATGTTAATTTACTAGAAAAGGAAAAGGAGACAACGATCAAATGTTTTCATAAAGCTGCCGATAGTAAATTTGACGACGCTTGACACACGTATCCTTTATTATTTCTAATACTGATTCGTCGTTGTGTCTCCATACAATATCAGTCACGATACTCTTACTTAATTTTAAAAGATGACCGATTTCTCGATACGTTTTCTCCTTTTTCTCGGCTGGAAAAATGACTAAATTGTCGTGCGTCGATAAATCGAAAGATGAGTTGAAACAACGATTGAATAGTTGAAAAACGATCGTAGAATGGAAGAATATTCCGCTAAATTACTGGAAATATGCCTAAGTGTCTGCGATATATTATTGAAATTAAAGGCTAACAAAATATTAATTATCGTTTATGTTAACAATTTTCAGGTTCAAATATTCTAGTTGCTCAAATGTCCGAATATTTTTGCCACGCTACATTTCGACATCGGTTCAGTTTATTCTTTGATATTAAGAAAAAGTATGTGCAATAAATAAATAAAATTCATGTTGCTATAAACTATAATGAACGTTCTATTATATTATTAAAAAATTAATCCAAATTTACTGTTATAAACAATCGAAATCCACAACGATATTTTGAATAGCACGATGTCCGAGTATTAATAAGAGTCACTGTACGTAGAAAATGAAAAATGTGTTTTCGTCGGTAAAGCGATACCGTACAGGTATATATTTCGGTATTTTTACCGTTGTGTACATCAAATACTGATAAAATACGTATGAAAATACCAGTACGGCCGTCTTATACCGATATTAAAACCAATTTCCCAAATAGTGGTTATATTACGATAATATGGGAGCAAATACCGGTATAATACCTAAACCTCGCAATATTTCGGTTTCAATCTCTGGGTATAATACCTAAATCTCGAAATATTTAAGTTTTCAGTCTCTATTTAAAATTGTTCGACGATCAACGTCGTCGATCTATTGAAAAGGAAGATTCTGATTCTTAACCACGTTGCAACTGATTGCGGACCATAACGAGCGACCAAAAACCGTACACAGGAATTCGTCGCTTTCTTCTAGACAGAGATGATCGAGGAGTAATAAATTTATTACTTGTCCTGCCTATTTTGTTTTACTTAAAACTGAGAAAAAAACATTACAATTTTCATTGCAGTTTGCAAGAAACAGCATGGTGTATAGCATTCCCGCGAACGTGAAGAAGAAGCGAGATGAACCGCAGCGAGTTAAGGAAACGTTCAAACTGCTGTTTCCACGGTCGTCGCGAAGTTTCCACGAGAATCGGACGCAAGTCTCAAAGCCCTCGAATCGATTTTGGAATTAAAGCGGTTACTTTCCCGGTCAAGTGTTGCGGTACAATTTCGCAGGTTTCGACAAACAGGGGAATTGTCGTTATTACGATTTGCTTAACGCACTCTGAGATTGAACCGAAGTTGGTTGTTGCAACTTTGCAAGCATTTCTCTCTCTCTCTCTCTCTCTCTCTCTGTCTCTCTGTGTCCATTGTTGACCGCGTTATGCCATGTAAAGTCGCGTTCACAACAACTTCGTTCGCGTAGATTTAAATCTAGCTGCGGACAGAGTAACGCGTCATCCATCGTTAACCAATTCTGCTGACTTTGTCAGAGAACTCTGCCCTCCCAAATTGACGACCACTCTCCGTGGAAATTTTCACTTCCATTTTCTCGTCGAACAACTACGACAAACACTATCGTTGAGAAAGGAAACGATAAACCAAACGGGAGATAAATGTCCAAAGTTCGCGACCTTTCAGGCCTGTTCTAAAATGGTAAATGGAGTTGGGCGGAGGAGGAGCACGGTCTTTCTGTTAAAGGGGAAAACGCGTGTATTGATAGTGACAAGGGTGGTACGCTGGCACTTCCAGCGGTGGTACGTTGCCTGCATGGCTAAAGGGCACGTGTCTCATTACGCACGAACGTTCTTTTCAATAGTCTCGCCCGTAACAAGGATGCACGTAGCTATTTTAGAAATTGATGTCAACGAGAGTCTCCTTGCTCTCTCTCTCTCTCTCTCTCTCTCTTTCTTTTCATTCTGTGCCTCGTGCATTTTCGTTGCGCGTTGAACAATTTGACAATACTCTGTCGGAATGAAGATGAAAAGTCTAAAACGCTGCGGTTGGAATCAAATGGTGGAAACACCTGGTTTACTTGTGAATGAGGATGAAAATTGAAACCAACTTTGTTATATCGTTAATGGAAGAGAGTTCTAGCAGAATAAATAACAACAAAAACCAGATTTTTTAAACACACACACACGCACACACATATATATGTATATATATAAATTTTCTTTCACGTGGTAAGGTTCGAAACAGGAGACGTACAAAATTTCTCCCACTCCCGTTGCGAAAAGCAAAGCAGTAAACTATACTACACTTTGTGCGTAAGAAGAAATACTTGCGATGGCCATCAAACAGGTTTATGAATGCTAAAGTTTCCAGCGATGCGTAAACAGTTATTATTTCGTACGTGTACATACCAAAATGGAAAATGGAAATATTCCGCTGTCTCGCCTTTGTGAGAAGAAACTATGTCGTTAAGAGTTGTCAATGTCTGCTTCCCCCGGCGACATCCAGACGTTAGAGTTGCAGTCGCCAAACGACTCATTACGCATCCGGCGTCTTCGACAAATGCCAAATTTTCGAAATTAAACGACGATGGGAGGGAAGAACGCAAGAAAACAGTTGAATGAAGGGGAGAGAGAGAGAGAGAGAGATGTTGGAAGGCGAGAGAGCGGAAATATTAAAGCTGGTATCCGGCCGCGAGCACACGGCTCGGGTGACCATAAAATCGTAGCCATACGATTACGGCTGTAGCTTCTTTCAACCCTGTCGGCTGATCCACGGGGGGTATTAGCCCTAAGCCGCTTTACGGGCCACACGACAGCGGCAAAGAGCAGAAAGGAAGCGAGAAGCGCGTGGCAGAGAGGGCGAAAGAGTGAAAGGCGGAAAGGCAATGGGGACGAGGGGGTGAAGGAAGAAGAGGAGCAGAGGGTGAGCTCTGAAACGACCTGTAGGGTGGCAGTACGCGGTTCGAGGATACCTGTGGCTCCACGCGACTATCGCGGCAATGCGCTTTCTTCTTCTTTCTTTTCCTTTTTTTTTTTCTTCCTTTCTTTTCTCTTCCCTTCCCTTTGTCCCTTCTCTTCTCGCCTCCCCCTTTTCTCCCATTCTCCCGTCCCATTGCCGCTGGAAATCCAGCTCCTCTCAACCTTTATCCACCGCGTCATACCACGTCGACGCGAGCATTATCGCGAATATCGACTACAGATTCGGCTACTGATAACGAGTTTTTGTCGGGCGAGCTACGCACGCGCGTATTTTTCGTCTTTTTCTCCGGGCTTTTCGAGCTCTTCTTTTTTTTTTTTTTTTCTTTTTGAGGGCGGGGAGGGGGAGACAGAGTGAAAAGTTTTTTTCAACGGAGATATAATGGGCGTCTCGAAAACAACGGTTGCATGTCAAAGAAATCGAATCCCTCTGACAGCGAAGTCGAGCTTTCGAAAGACGTTCCGCGCGAATTGATCACACGAAGTAGTTTTGCGTACACGCTGAGAATGTTCCAGTCGTGACATTTTCTGTAAAATTAGTCAAATGTTGAATTTAGTGCAATGTAGGCGCGTTACTCTCTCGCAAAGGGTAGATATAATAGACGGTGTAGACATTGAATTCGTACAACGCCCGCGTGATTCGCTAAAAATATTCTAGTCGCAACATTTTATGTAAAATATTGTCAGAAAATATTGACGCAAAGTATCGACTCGTTGAAAATATTACATAGTTGCAATATTTTATATAAAATTAGTTTAAATATCTAACACTGAGTTGCTCTCTAACATTAATTATATATAATTTTATAAATATATATATATATATAAAATTTTTAATTATTTTAAAATAATTTAATTATATAAGCAAAGTGCTTAATTTGTAATTATTCTAAAATAAATATATATTTAAATATATAATTAATTAATATAGGTTGCATGTTAAATTTTGATTTTAAACGAGTTGTTAATATCAATGATATAAATGAAAAATAATTACGGTTAAATTATTAATTAAATTGATATATTATATATATATATATTTGTAATAAAATTGTAACAAAAAATTAAATAAATTGAAATTAATAATGATAAATTAAAGTGCCATAATAAACGAAATTCATATAACTCCTGACTCATTAAAAATATTCCAGTCCTATATTTCATATAAAATATATTGACTCGCTGAAAATATTCATTACGATATTTTATATAAAATTAGTACAATGTTCGAGCATTTAACACTACTTTTGTGAGTTGCTTTCTCACAAAGGTTGCATACATGAAATTAGTACAACGCCCGCGTGACTCGTGCGCTCATCTACGAACACCTAATGAAAAGACAGAGCCACCCTACGTTTTGCAACGGGGCCTGAACCCTGTTCATTGGTACTGACCGTTCGAAAGAAGAATTCGACGAACTCGAAGCGCCGATCGTAAAACGGATCGGTTTTGTAACGCGACGAGTGACCGGTAGTTGACCGATCGTACTTAACGAACAACGAAATGAACGTCGATCGAATTTCTCGCCGCGATCACGAAATTCCAGCCACGTTTCGCAAATACTTCAATCTCCATTGACAAATCCGGCTTCAACGGTGGGCTTTTCATGTTTCGCGCGATCGTCGACAGAATTTCGACTTTTTCATCGAACGTGATTTTTTTCTTTCTTCCTTTTCTTCTTTGAATTCAGAAAAATTGCCTCCATTCCAAAATTTAAACAGAACGATGTCCCCTTAAACGACAGAAGGGGGGAGAAGAAATGGGTTTCGTTAAACAAGAAGGAAGCAAAAGGGAACTGACACAAGTCGAAGTTTCGTTCAGGAACAAACGACGACCCCGATATCGCTATAAATAGGGCGTCGTTTCCGATCAGGTTGTCGTCTTACGTTGAATTTCCCGTTCGAGCTTTAATCAGGCTAGATTACGTTTTCGTCCTAGCCTTGATCTCGCCTCGAGAAGGGAAGACTTTCGTCAAGATCGCATTTCGTCGAGAACATTGTTTCAAAAGTCACTCGCTCGAACGTAACGTCGGTCAAAAAAAAAAAAAAAAAATCGAGCAAAATCAACTTCCGTTGACGTTGTCGCGAAATGTTGCTCCAACGTTCGTTCGTTTAAACGAAACTCGCCATTAACGAGCGAAATGGCGAATTTATTTGTTTCGTCAATTTCCTTTGCATCATCGTGGTTTAATCGTTCCAATTAGACTCCGCGTGAAAAGAGAGAGAGAGAGAACTCGCTCGCGCTCCTCCTTTCTCCAAGCAGGTGAAAATTTCATGAAAATTTCGTTGGCGAAAAGTGCCCACTTTGAACGAGGGGAAAAACTGCAATTTGCGCGTAGCACGTCAACGCAACAACGAATTTCAACCATGACGCGACGAAGAACGAAACATTCGGAATTAACGAGAGGTCGAGGAGTCGTCGATTCTCCTTTTTTTTTTCCCCCACCCCCACAGGGATTTCCAAGGCGGAACGAAAATCCCCGGGCGCGGCTAAATTATCAATACTAATAAATTTCAATCAGGGGTGAAGAAGTCCACGCCGCGGTGTCAGTTATTCGTTATACTTCTTCCCGGACTACCGGCCAAAGTTCCAACGATGTCGCGATGTTGCATTCTTTATGCAAATGCGATATCTCGCCGCAGACTCGACCGAGGGCTTAATATACCAACAATGAGGCGAGAGGATATTTCAGAACTCGGACAAAAGTATACATATGTATGTTGCATAGTCGTTTGATTCCCTTACCGTATATTTATTTACTTGTTCTACCGTTTATTTACCCATTTATTTACTTATTCTTCCATTTATTTGCTTATTATTCATTTGCCCTGCCGTTTATTTGTCTATTTATTTATTTATTCTTTCATTTATTTGTTTATTACTTATTTGTTCTACTATTTATTTATTCTTTTATTCTATCATCTATTTATTTATTCTCTTATTCTTTTATTTATTTATTTATTCTCTCATTCTTCTATTTGTTTATTTATTCCACCGTTTATTTATCTATTTATTTATTTATTCTACTGTTTATTTATCTATTTATTTATTTATTCTTTTATTTATTTATTTGTTACTTTTTTGGTACACCGTTTATTTATCTATTTATTTATTTACTCTTTCATTATTTATTTATTTATTCTGCTGCTTATTTATCTATTTATTTATTTACTCTTTCATTATTTATTTATTTATTCTGCTGCTTATTTATCTATTTATTTATTTATTCTACCGTTTATTTATCTATTTATTTATTTACTCTTTCATTATTTATTTATTTATTGTTTATTTATCTATTCATTTATTTATTCTACTGTTTATTTATCTATTTATCTATTTATTCTACTGTTTATTTACCTATTTATTTATTTATTCCTTTATTTATTTATTACTTTTTTGGTCTACCGTTTATTTACCTATTTATTTATTTACTCTTTTATTCTTTCATTTATTTATCTATCCTATAATTATTATTTGTTTCATTCTCCCGATTTTTTGCAACTCTCGCGCCTCCAATCTTTCGACATTTACAAGAACAAATGTCCTCTGTATCCTCTGTCAGCATTCTCCGTCCTCGAGAATTAAATTTTACTATCTCCTACATTCCGTGGCGCGCTCGCGCGTAAAAAGTTTCGTCCTTTATGATTAAAAAAAAAAAAAAGAAAAAAAATACTCGCTATCGGTATCGATACGTGTGCGCTCGTACAAAAACTTGAGTTGCAACCTCCTGGGCGCGCGCGCGCGCTCGTATGAAAAAATCTCCAGTCTTCGTGACAGAAAATCCATTTATCAATACTATACCGGTGTACCAGTGTGTTTTTTTACATCGCGATACGAATATTGAACTTGTACCATTCTCAATTTTTGAACGCAGAGGACGCCGAGGGAGATAAAAGGGCGAAAAATTCTCGTTTGTCACGATGGGATGTATACAATGTACGCAGGGTAGTCCCATTTTGAACTATACTTGATATCTTCTACACCCGTCAAGTGTACTCAAAATAAGAAAAAAAAAAGAAAACGTATTTGAAAAAATTTTTCAAGTGACCTAAGAATAGTTTCGAAGCATTTGTAGATTAAAATGGAAAACCTTGTATATGTAATTTTATATATTAGTATAGTTTTATATATATACATATATAAATATATATATATAACTAAAATTAAGTAAATATAAATAAAAAGCTAATATATATATATAAAACTAAAACTAAAATTAAATAAATATAAATATAAATATATATATATAAAGCTAAAAACTAAAAATATATATATACATAAAACTATATACTAAAAAATATATAAAATAAATAATATATATATATATATAAAACTGCTGTTGGAGATTATACTCTTCAGTTCCAATTCACAAACGTTTGCGCCAAGCAATTCCCTCCGCTCCGAGTGAAAATATTTTTCCAAGAATGATCTTTCACCGCCGACTTCGTCCAAAATCCACGCGCGTCCTTTCGAAACTCGTCGCGTCCCGCGGGTACTCGAGGTTTTCTGATTACGACTACAAGACGAGATATGTATCTGTATCCGATAGCTCGAGCTCAATTATCGTGCAACTTGCAGCATCCTCCGAGAGCCAGCGTCAATGCGCAGCACTGTGAATCGAAGCTCGCGCTTGGGGAAGCCTTCGAATAACATCGTGGATATGCATATGCGCAGAGAGAGAGAGAGAGAAAGTGCTGTTGAGTGCGTCTTTAGGTTCCTCGCCTCGAATAAACCAACACCCGCAGCTGGAAACATGTTTTCCACGATCGAGATTTCCGCAACTTATCCACGGTCTTAAATATTTGCACGCTTTCGGATATGAACGATTCGGCTGCTCTCCTCTCCTCTCTCGATCGTTCAAAAATATCCCTGCAGACAGCAGCTGCTCACTTATTTTTTCTGCAACTCGAACGTATTTTGTGCGTACACATATTCAAATAAGCAACATCATTATTATTTTCGTGTATCTTGAATATTACATACAGGGTGTCCGTGAAAAAAAAACGAGTCGAAGAGAGAGCCTCCGTTTTTAAAATCGAGCTCGAAGGTTTATCGATTACACTTGAATCTGGATAGTTTTTTAACTGAACAGACGCGAATAATCGACACGGAGGAGGATACGTGCAAAACTAACAATAAGCGGGAAGCTGGAATGAAATTTCTTTCGCTCGAGGCATCATTTTCAAGAAAATAGACTATGAATGTGTTTCGTTGAACGTAAATTTTCTCGAATCTGCCAAAAACGAAGCGATCTTAGGAAAAAAAATTGCACTCCACGTTATTTATTTATTTATTTTCGCACGTAGAATAACTGATCATTCTTTCCTGTCACGTCCAGAATTAATTAATTAACAATAAATTCAAGTGTAATAGTTTCAAATTTTTATTTCCTCGAAAGCAACGGCTTCAATTTCAATGTCTAACATTTATTCTTTCTTTTTCTCGCAATCTTAAGACACACCCTGTACATCGAGCGTAACTCTGCTGCTCGTAGCAGAAGCACAGATTACTCGTGAAAAAACAAAAACATCTGGAAGAGTAACTGTTACGTAAAAGTAGGTTAGAGAGCGGACAAAAGACAAGAGCCTTCGATAAATTAATATCGAGTAATTAGTTCGAAATTTGCGATTAATAACTGAAGCCTCGGCTGATCGGGAACCGGGTCACCCGGTTGATCCAATTACATTTAATTTCGTTACAACTTCGCCGAAACGTTAACGCTTCAGCCACTCGGCGGGCGGCTGAGAGAAGAGAACCGGAGCAAGCGGCATTCTTAATCATTCAATCGGCTCGAAAATCTCCCGGCTCCTTTGAGCCGTTCTCTCCTTGAAACCACGTTAATTATCGACGCCGTCCGACATCGCGGGCCATTTGTCCGCAATTATTTAATACGCCAACGTCGTGGATCGCGAATTACAATCGTTCGATCAAATTTAATTTCGTCGCGGCGACCGAAACATCCCACTCCCAACCTTCAGTTTCCCAATTACTTTCCTGTTTCTTTTTTTTTTTTTTTTTTTTTTTTTTTTTGAAATCAGAGTTTCCTCTCGATGGCTACAAGGAGAATAAAGAAGACAGACCTCACCAATTCGTGGAATTGAAACCATACCCGGCTCTGAACTATTTTACCACGCGATCGTGTGAAACGTGACGCTTGCACGCACAAATCAAGCGATATACATTACAGCCCACTTTTGCTCGCTAAGCGTCCGTCGCTATCCCCACCAATTCTTGGACTCGAGGCTATCCCCACTCCGCGCTATCCTACCGCGCGGCCGCACCAACATGAAACTAGATAAACAGCATATGACGCCGGTATTTCGGCACATTGTGATTATCTCGGACACACATCGATCAAATTTTACATCAAATAACAAATACGTATCCAATTTATACATATAAATTACGATTGTAGAATCATACTGTGTGTATCGTTAATTTAGTATCGATGAAAATGTAACAAGACCTTTCATTCAAGGTTCCCATTCAATCATTGATAATTATCGATGAAACAACCACTTTTATAGGAATTTCAATAAATTTTCGAGAAACTTATGATTAATTGGTAATTAATATTAATTTATCGACAGTACGAGTGCCGATCACTCGTTTGCTGAGTGATGGATTTCAATCCACTGAAAGTTTGAAAATTTCTAAAAGAACGTCCAATTCTGACCAAAAAAAAAAAGGGAGGGGGAAAGAAAAATACAGACAGAAAGAACAAACAAGCCGAAATTTCGTTGCGTCGCGACAGTGAGAAACTTGTTCATTTACGGACGCACGACGCTTGGTACTTTGGAGAACGGACGAACGGGCAAGAAATTAATCACTTTTTCTGCCAGCGACCATGAAATTCGCCCGCGTGTCGTTTCACAGTCGCTGATCAGAAACAGCCGAAACCGCGCGATACAACGATCCACGCGTCTCTTTGGACGCTGGAAAATTACACCGCCGAAAGTTCGACACACTTTTCCCGCGATTAAGTCGGTCCCTTCTCGCCTGGCTGATGCATTTTTTGGCGTTTCGAGCGCGCAGCCAATAAACTTTATCCATCGCGTCGATACGCTACGATCCGTTTTACAGCTATTTTACGATCCTTTTCCGGGGTTCTCCCGTTTCCCGCGCGATTTTCCCCGAAATCGATTATGCGTCAATCTTCTATCGACTTTGTGCGAGCTATTTCCCCTTCCCTTGTCACACTGCGGGCTGTTAACGACGTTACGCAGAACGAGACGAAAGGAAGAATTTTAAGTTGGCGTGTATTCGAGTGTATCGCGTCCCAGACGTTCAGTAATTATTGTGTATGTTATTGGAGGGAATTGCACACATTTATAATATATCGGACAGTAATATATAAATATTTAGATTGTACTATTAAAAATAATATCGTAGTATCAATGATATTTATATTGTACCATTTTATATTGTACATATGGTAGTACAATATTATAATACTAGTGTATACTATTATTATATAGTAACTACTATTATATTATAATAGCACTAAAGTTAGAATAATTGTACTATTAAGACCTATTTTATATTATTATTAGTAGTATAATATTATAATACTGGTACTATCATTACATAGTACCCTATTATATTATAATAGTATTAATATTGCAATCATTGTACTGTTAAAAATATTTGTGTTGTATTTTACATTATTATTAGAAGTACAATATTATAATACTAATATTATTAATATATGGTACCTACTATTATTTTATAATATTGACTAAAGTTATAATTATGCTACTAAGAGTATTTAATATATTTTATATTAAAGTAATACAATATTACAATACTAATAGTACTATTATATAGTACCAGCTATTATATTATAATGGTATTAACATTGTAATAATTGTATTATTAAGAATATTCGTATTGTATTTTATATTATTATTAGTAGTATAATACTAGTACTATTATTATATAATACTAGTACTATTATTATATAGTACCTTATTATATTATAATAGTATTAATATTGCAATCATTGTACTATTAAGAATATTTGTATTGTATTTTACATTATTATTAGAAGTATAATATTATAATACTAATATTATTATTATATGGTACCTACTATTATTTTATAATATTGACTAAAGTTATAATAATTATGCTACTAAGAATATTTAATATATTTTATATTAAAGTAGTACAATATTACAATACTAGTAGTACTATTATACTATAATAGTATTAATATTGTAATAATTGTACTATTAAAAATATTTGTGTTGTATTTTATATTATTATTAAAAGTATAATATTATAATACTATTATTGTATGGTAGCTACTATTATTTTATAATATTGACTAAAGTTATAATAATTATGCTACTAAGAATATTTAATATATTTTATATTAAAGTAGTACAATATTACAATACTAGTAGTACTATTATATAGTACTATTATACTATAGTGGTATTAATATTGTAATCATTGTACTATTTTATATTGTTATAGTAGTACAATATTATAAGTTAATATTTAGAAATGTATCACGGTTAATTCGTGCAACCAAAACCCCATAACCATAGTTTATCAACTAGCTTCAGATTTTCACGATTTCAGCTACACAACGACTCTGAAAAACTCTGTACGACTGTCTATGTGTCTCTCACACCTCCTTTTATACCCTCGCAACCCCATAACGGTGACGTTTAGGTTTTTCTTTTTTTTTCTGCCCTTCACCTTACGTGACCCTGTCATTCATAATTAAATTACAAGCTAATCTTAGCAGTGAGACTACAGGTTAAACCCACGACCCCTCAATATTATACAAGGTGGTCCAAAAATCACTACCTACTAAAATGAATCCGTGATTTTTTATTATATACTTTTTTTCTAATTCTTCTTTTCAATAATTTTCGAAACATAATGGAAAAATCATGTTTTAGCTTAGATTTAATAAAATTCGTTTCTTCTTGTATTCTGACGTCTTGATTAAGAGAAATAGGTGGGAAGAAACCCTTAACCCACCCTGCGTATTATATTTATTTATTACTGTTGAATATTCCTTCAGTTTAAGCACGACGATGAATTAAATTTCACTTGAAAAAATCAGTTTGAACCGTTTGCGAAAACAGCGATGAATCGTTCGTTACACGCGAAATTGCCCGTGGTTTGCGAAAGATTTACGTAAAGCAAAACGATCCATCGGTAAAAGCACCTGCCGTGATGCCCGGTAGTATCCTGCGAGCCAATTTATCTAGCTGTGGAAGGTCGGCGATCATCTTGGCTCGCGTGCATCGCCAGCACGCGCTGCGAGAACGAGTAACGGAGCCAGGAGGGTGCAGAACGGCTGCACCCCCCCCCCCCGCGAAACGTAAACGAAACTTAAATGAATAAACCTAAATTCCGCCAGTCACGCGAAAACCCCGCCACTGTACATTGACTTTTACTCCCATCCGTCTCGCGGATATCATCGACCTTGGTTAACTGGCTTACAATTTCGTTAAAAATTCGAGAAACCACCCTAGTTCGTAAGTCTCCTCTACTCGTTGAAAAGAATTTCGTCTGTTACGGAACTTTTGCAATTGAGAAATTTGCCAGATAACAAGTTTGTCAAGTGTCTATTAAAAATGCACGGGGTGAAATTTGTTCGAAAAATTTAAGATACATACATAGGGTTTCGTCAAACTGAGTACACTGACATATCTCGGAATGGGTTGAAGCTACGAAAAAGCTGTTCAGTATGAAAAGGTGTCTCGCGTAGTATTAACAATTTTTTTCATTCGTATAATGGTGGAGGATGTTTCAACTTGATCTTTTCAAATCAGACCATACATTTTCTTACTCGTATCACGACAGCTGGTTTCAATACGAATCCAATGACCTGCCATTTCAGTTCGTCCTAAATTAGTCCTAATATGTTAGAGTGCAGTGGGTGGTTTGTGTGCGTAAATTAAATGAAAAACACACTCTTAATTAATATATACTATTAAATATATTAAATTGAATAACGTATATAATAACTATCACTTATAAATTCAATATCTATCCAATCACTATCACTTCTCATCTCAGACTCGCAATGAATGATCCTCAGCATCTGAACAGAAACGTATCACGCAACACACTCGCTCAATTGTCTCACTCAAGCTTCCTCACACATACAACATAAAACCAAATCCACAGTTTGAACGATCCTGTCCACTTGAGATTTTGAAAAATTGAGAGAGAGAGAGAGAGATAGAAGCAGGAGAACAATAGTTCGCCAGAATCTGTATGGTGCAAGATGTTGTCGAGGGGAGAAAAAGTAATTAAAAAGGCTCGAATATCGAAAAAGTTTCAGATTATTCGAACTCAAATCGCAGCTGTCGCTGTTGGAGTACGTTCGATTAATTGGGGGGGAGCGCGGTGTGCTGCTTCGAATTTTAGTATTGGAACACCCTGCGTTGAAACCTCGTCGAGGGCAGCGACCAGTTTGTACAACTGGAGAGTATTCACGCGATACGAGCCGAGTTCATATTCAGTTACCGTGAAATGATGTTTGCGCGAACGAGCATTTCCGCTGTAATGAATTTCGTATAAAGTTTCTAATCGAGATACAGCGAAAAGGAAAAACAGAGGGGAAAAAAAGAATCTTTCGACGCTTACGTTTCATCCGCGTTTCGTTACTGAACCGAACGAAATGATTATATGGAATGCGTGTGAGGAGGATTTAGGGACTTTATAGGCTACAGTACTCATTTTCCTTTTCTTTCTCTTTCCGAGGGAAGAATAAAAAGGCCACCTTGTACCCCGGCTTTCGTGGAGTGTGTGTAATTAAAGGGATGGCGGGTCTAGATAGGCAGCAGCATCATGCTTGCCTGTTCACCCGTTCAAGGTGCTTGCACTCCTCTCGAGGAGGGAGCGTTTTACACCCTTGGGACACACGATCTATCAGCGTTGTTCCTGCCAGGTCGTAATCACCGCCCTTAACAGTTCCCCTTCCTTCTTAAAAGATAACGATTACGTCATATAACGCGAGACAATGGCATTTGTGTCTAAATTACGAGACACTGTGAGCGCGGATCAACAATTAGCCGCGATAAAGCTGATGAAGGGATTAACATCGAAATGGCTCCCTACGATCAAAGAGCAAGACCGTATTGCCTGATGATACGCGTAATGGATTTCAGCAGCTTATTACAAACTCCACTCTGGCAGGCTTGTCGCAAATTCTATTTCAATCGTCTCTCTAAATTGTCTCTGTCGATGTGTCGTTGAGCAGACTTTCAATTTTTTAGTTCATCTCTATTGTCTATATTGTCGCAGGGTGATTCGCGTAACTTGAAGCAACTTTTAAATTGTCATCAAACGTTGCGTGGTTTTAATTTAAGGGAGGCAAAATATGACGTATCAATTTTGTGTGTATATGTGTGTGTGTGTTTTGAGGGATCAACTTTCGAAATTTTCAAGGTTCTCGTTCCTTTTTCGTTCAATCTACGTATCATTTTCATCGTAAATCGAAAGGACGTTAAATTTCAAGTAAAAAAAAGTATCAAGCTAAGAAGATATTCTATAATATGCATATATACAGTGGAGTGCAAAAGTTGAGTCAATAACAAAAACTTTTGAGAAGAATATTTTTTATTGTTAAATAAAGTATAAACTTGACTATCCGATTCCTTACAGTTTTAGGAAACTGAAGCTGTTTTTTAACTTTTAAGATTTTTTCTGGCTGAAAAGGTTAAAAGAACGTAGACTCAACTTTGCACCAGAATTTTTTCATAGTCAGATTTACAAGCTTTGTCATACCTTAATAAATTGTCCATTTGCTTAGATAACAGCTCTAAGTCCATTTGCTTAGATAACAGCTTATACGTCTTGGCGCACTTTCAAACAGTCAAGTTCATTTCCATATTTTTATACTTTATTTGACAATAAAAGATAGGTTTTCTTAAAAATTTTTGTTACTGACTCAATTTTGCACCCCACTGTATATATATATTTTCTTTTTTTCAAGCGTAATTTGTTGATCGTCACGGTCAATTTACTCCCTGAAGATGTTCCACGAGATATCGGCAATATCTCTCCTCCCACAAAGGACGTTCTTCGTATTTATGTCCAATTTCCCCCATTGTAAACCCGCCCGGCAACGGAGACCGATGACATAATACAGGATTAATATACAAATTGCAGAGCAGCTCGAGGAATGCTCCTGTCGCCGACAGGGCCGTGGAGTGGATGCAATTGAGAAAATTGCCGGGATATCGGTTTCACCCTCGCATCACCGCCGGGATGCCGGATACGAAATGCAGGGCTAACGCGGAGGAATCTTCCGGTCTAACGCCGCCTGACGCCACGCTGCATGTCACCGAAATAAATTTTCGCGAGCTATCAGACAGCGACACTATATTGGAGATTTTTGGCGAAAGCGCGCGTATTTAATTGAAATCGTGCCGCGTGAGGATCCTTTCCTTCAAATTTGTCTTGATCACAGTTACAGTTTACAAAGAATGAATGAAGAAAAGAAAGAGAGAGAGAGAGTCCGGAAGGAAATTTTTTGCAATCTCTTCCCGTTCGATCGGAAATTTAAAATTTGAGCTCAAGATCCGTGACATCGACAAAATTTCGATGCCAATCTTTTCTTTCTTCTTCTTTAAATCGCGTCTGCAATTTTACCGACGAACGATAAACGAAGAGAAATTTCAACCGTTTCTGCTCGATCGATGCAAAACTTAAAATCAATGACCTTCGCGGCAAAATTTGATGCCAATCTTTCTCCCTTCTTCTGATCACCTTGCAATTTTACGAATGAAGAACAAGTAAGGAGAAATTTCCAAAAGAAATTTTTGCGACTTCTAACCATTTCCGTTCGATCGGAATAAAATTTAAAATCCTTGATACCTTTGCCGGGAAATTCGACGTTGCAGACAGAACAAAAAAACGAACAGAGAATTCGACGTTGGAACGTTTGGCGTTCGTTTTCTTCCCTTTTCGCTGAATTACGTAAATTCGCGTAGATAAGCAGCCCGGGAGGAGTCTATCGGTGATGCAATATGTTAAAAGCAACCCGAGCATCGTTCAACTTCCTTCGAAACTTTCTCTCCGCTCCGTTATCAGCGCAATTCTATTGGAAAACTTCCGCAATTCGCCGGATTTATCATCGAGACCCACCACTTCCTCTCAGTCTCGCTTCGGCTGGCTTTAAAATTTACCTCCGCGGCAAAATGGGTGTCCCACGCCCCCCAACCTGTTTCGTCTCGATTTCCTCTGAATATCGATCTTCATTTCGTTAGATTTACCAAGTTAAAAAGACTCAAACACTCGACGAGAAGATAACGCTCCTCCGTCACTGTCAATTATTTTGCAAGCTGTTAAACTCCTATCGATAATTCAATCCCTGACGTTCGAGAATCTTCTTAAATATCTGCCATCTCGATACATCATCCTCTTTACTTCACCTCCTCTCGAAGAGGAGAATTCGTCAATTTTTTGAAAAAAAAAAAAAAAAGTTCTCGTCTTATCCGAACATTGTGTTTGAACGTTTCATCTTACGAAGTTTATCGCTGGACATCGGTTCGTCGTTTCGTCAGTTCTAGCCATGCATGAATTTTTAAAGAGCTACTCTGTCACTTGTAATTGAAGGGCTGAGAATCGTCTCGCGACGGTTCTCGTAAAGTTGCGCTTTGCGTTTGCTGTTACTGCTTTCTTAATCAAGCGCTAGAATGTAGAAAGTACGTACTGCCGTTTCTCAATAACGAAATGCGTGGATAGCTGCCAATGAAACTAAATATAAAACCTTCGACGTAGTATTAATATTAAAAATTTTAAATTTATATCAGAAAATATATGAAAATAATTATTTATAATTTAAAAAGAATATAAATATAATTGAAGAAAGGGATGAAATTGAATAATATAAAATTCTAATTATTTTTGTAGAATTTTTTACAATATTTAACAATCTAACAATTGAAATTATTGAAAATTCATAAATAATTCATTTTATTATAAAATTATTAATAATAAAATTATACAAAAATACATTTAAAAAAAATTAAATTTTATTATTTTATTTATTAATTATAAATAATATATAATTAATTTTCAAAATTAATATTTTAATATTTAAATAATTTTTTTATATTAAGACGTTGTTAACCCAAATTCGAAATTTGGGCTTGAACCATTGTGTTTCCACAGGCCTTCGGCTGGCTTTAAAAAGTTAATTTTTTTCTTTTCGAATAGATAGGTAATCTGATGTTTGATTGTTCAATGCTTGTTTCAAAAAAACAAAATGCACGACTTCGTTGACAATTGTCTCTTTGAACATCAATTTTAAAATGGAAAAACAAAAAGGACCATCTTCGTTCTCACATTCTACTCCAGAAACAAAAAAAAAAAGAAAAACTCAAAAAGTTATCTCGTACAGTGAAGAAGCCTTCAGACTACGACAGTGTTAGAATTGGTTTGCCATCGATGTTAAATCGTTTCGTCGAGAAAGACAAGAACATTATTGAATCACAAAGTTGCAAAATCATGAAAGCTGATCGAAACAAAATGGCCAATGTATTGAACAAAAGTTTAATAGCTAGTGCTAATAGAAGAATTTCTCGCGAGAGACAGGGATCTTGTTGATATATTGGTCGTTTAAAACAGAGATGGCTAACTGGCGGCCAGCGCCTTGCCCCTACTCTCCTCGTTGCTACCCCCTCCACTGCGCGCCGCCAGTTAACCATCTCTGTTTTAAACGACCAATATATCCCTGTCTCTCGCGAGAAATTCTTCTGACCAATCAAAAACACAGTACGCGGCCGTAACTTCAAAGTTTCATCGAATCCTCGAATCAACCGAATTGGTCGACGTTTTCTTTCCCTGGAAGTTCCCTGAAAACTGTTCAAACGCCCGTTTCATAACGGGCTCGTTCGCGATCAACTGGGCTCCCGAATTGAAATTCGAGGCTCGTTATAAACGAGCAGGATATTTGGAGGACACGAAACGGGAACGAAGGGCACGGTCCGATGCGCCGCTGATTTACAGCCGGCGCTTAACGCGCGATTTAGCGACCACCGTGAAACACCGGAAGAGAGAGAGAGAGAAAAGAGAGCCCAGTTCAACAGTGATAGGAAAACAATTGGGGGAGGGCACAATTCGGAGACTACTCGAGCGAGTGGAATCGAGATTATTCGTCAATAGAGGCCTATGAAAATCCCTTAGTCAAGAGCGGAAGCGAAGAGAGAGAGAGAGAGAGAGAGAGAGAGAGAGAGAGAGAGAGAGAGTTCGACAACGTGGTGCTTGATCGACCAAGGTTACCGACACCGAACACGGGGCGGTTATTTTCGACGCACAATGGTTCAGACTCGATTTCAGAAGTTCGTTCGGCGAAGTGAACGCGATCCGCGTAAATGCGGCTTAAGGGCCAGGACGAGGAAACTTTTCAATCTGTTGGCAAGCCCAAAGTTGGTAATTATCGCGACGTTCGAACTAAAGCACGGGTGTCCAACCTTTTACATCTTCTGGGCCTTGTTATTAACGAAAATTTGCTGCAACGAAATGCTACGAGAGATACTTCGTACGGCTCAACAGAGAAGACTTTCACCTAAATCGAAGCAACTGCATGCCAAACGTTTGATTACTCTGCACAATTTCTCTTCGACACACATTTGGATTAGGTTATATATACTGTTCTTCTCTCTCTCTCTCTCTCTCTCTCTCTCTCTCTCTCTCTCTCTCTCTCTCTCTCTTCCTTTACAGCGAGAACGCAAGACTTGCTAATTTCGAACTGAATTGATTCTCTCCTCTTAACCGATTGCGGACCGTAACGAGTGACCAAATCGTACACAATAATTCGTCGCTCTCTTTACGAACTCGTCGGTATGACATGGTTTGCCTATTTTGTTTTACTTAGAACTGCGGAAATATTGCAATTTTCAAACAAAAGATTCTCGACGTCGTTCATCCGGCGCAAGAGAGTCGACTCGCGATTCGAGGTCCCAATCTCGCGGTGATTTCTTTTCAACTTTTACCGCGAACGAAACAGCTGACGGTATAAAAACGGCGGTGGAGAAACATCGTTTCGACGTTATTTCCAAAATAAGTGATTGCGAAAATTGATGTATGCGAGTCGAGGAAACAAACCGTTCGGAGAATACAAGCAATCTAATGAATTTCCCAATCGACGGCCAAGAAATATAAGCTCACTTTTCCGCAACGTCGAGCCAATTCAGTATCAATCCGGTAGATTCGCCTCCAATCAGGTTTGAAAAGCGAATTCTGCGCCAGTGGCGGCGACGCTCGATGAGAAAAGCTGCGTTCCCCTCCCTCCCTCCCCCCCCAGAAATGATCGGGTCCGCGAATCGTTAATTGGATCGGTCGGAACAGCTCGAGAGCCCTCTCGATCCGACTCTCGAGAGGTCGAGACTTTCGACCGGGGAAAAGCAGCCTGGTTTTTACCTTGCTCCGATATCGAGCAAGGAACAAGGCCACGGAGGACCTTTGCCAGCGTGCCAAAGAACACTAGCAAACACTATCGAACGCGACAGAAATAAATCCATTATCGATCCAAAATTCCCTCCAACTACCGAAAATATCCTATTCCCTATTTTTCAACATTTCTCAATGGTTTTAGTGACAGAGGCTATTTAAGGAATCGTAGTTTGATGTATGTAAGTACGTCAGTGTTTCCTAATCTCTTTTTTTTTTTTTTTGGCCACGCTCCACCTAATGCCCCTGTGACAGGTAATTCTTACTATTCAAAGAAATGAATTTTCTGACGTGGAGGAAGCTTAAAAGCTATAATTAGACTTGGTTTAAACAAGCTTCTAAAGACATCCGTGAAAGAAAAGGATAAGAGAAAGGACAGTTGAGGTACCTTAAAAAAGAAATTATAAAAAAAGAAGGAAAAGAAAATGAGGTGATACGATAAATAGCAAGTAAAATTTTAAAACACTTTAAAAGAGAACTGAGACGCACAGATGTAAAATGCATTTTCTGCAATAAATTCGATCGTTTAAATTATTATGAAGCAAAATAAAGATACCTAACAAAGTTCAAAATACAGTTTGAGCTCGTCTCAAGGTGAAGTACAAAAAATTCCTAATAGTAGATTGAAAACTGTCTGTTTATGCACGTGGTTTAGGTTACGTTCAAGTTTCTCACTTGAGAAGGTAATTAAGAGAAGAAGCTTCGACAATAATCGAAACTGAAGGCATTGCAAATTGAACATGTGGCACTGTTCGACACGGAATCTGAACCTAAAACGAAAATACACAAAAAACTTCCAATCCCTGCTATAGGTTTAGCCTCTCTACTCTTCCACTTTGGCCAACATCTCACCAATTTCTCGCGCAATCTCGTTCCTCGTTGGAGGAAAGGAAAAAATATTTTATTATACATTAATTTAATTTATATATATATATATATATGATAATATATATTACATTTAATTTTCAATTAAAAAATTTATTTAATTATAATAACATATAATATATATATATAATTATTTATTTATTACTTATTATATTTATTACAATAATTTCAATAATTATTTTCAATTTAAATAAATTTTCATCGACAATAAAGAAAATTAATTTAAAAAAAGAAAGTTCCATTTGAATGTGGACTGGATTCAATTTCAAAATTTATATTACCTTTTTTTCTCTTTAATTAGATTATTATTTTCAATTTTTGATATTGAAATTACTTTATTAATTCCAATATTTAAATTTTCATTGTGTACCCCCCCCCCACCCACCCCCTGTAAGTCGAGCCATCGACCAAAATCCCTCACCACCGACGAGAGAAAATATTTTCCCCGTCTGTAAACACGGCGCTTCGCGCTGACCAAGATTAGACCCCCGGTTCCAACCCTGGTTCCTGTAGAGGGGGGGAAGGGGGGAGAGGGGGGTAACTTTCGCGGGGTTGTTGGCACGGACAGACGACGGCGAGTCGAAAGTGAATCAATGGAGGTTGATTGGCCTGGCCAGCGTTTGAACGACGAGTCGACGGGGGTTGGTCGATTACACGGCCCCCGGTCGTATAACTATAGGCCACAATGACACCCGTGATTTTCGACTTGAACGCGAGAGAGAATCCCCTCCTCTCCTCCTCGATTCGAGGGAATCGTTAATTCGTTTTGCAACAAGAATTCGGCATCAGGCGGTAGGTACGAGGAGCGCCTCTCATTCGATTACAGTTCGTTGCTATCGTTGGATTTGTGGGGATTCAATCTTCCGGAGCATCCGTACGGATTCCCGATTCACCTGTTTTTTCTACCCCTATTCCATTTTCCACCGACGGACCGAGCGACCGAGAGTTTTTCCACTTTCCTCGCAGCTGACATTTTTCTCTTTCTTTCGATTGCGACAAGATCTATGGGGGGAGTTGAGACATTTCGCTGAAACGTGAAACACACGCCCTATTTTCTCATCCAGTCACGTGCACATGCACGTCCGGACGTTTGCGCTGCAACTATGCCTTAACGATCTTTGCCACATGTAATAGATGACCGCTCGTTTTGTGGAAACTCTGCACGATAACGGAATCATTATCGCCAAAGAGAGTGAATTCGGTATTTTAAGCTGGTAATCGTGAACCGGGATCCTTTTTTTTCTTCGTTGTTCACACAACTCTCGAGAAATCAATGAATTCCCTCCGCGTAAGAAGAAATTCTTTGTTCGGGATCTGATGCCCACGTTACATGTGTTTACGTATTATACTTTCAATTCGTGACAGTGACCTAATTTCGATACGATATATCGATTCCCGATAGAGACCGGCTCGGCTCTACGAGCTACAAATAGCTTTCGCAATTCGATATAATACTGTCCGCGGGTATTTCACACGCTTTTTTTTTGAAAAATTCACGCTTCGCTTCAGTCGATGTCACGTCACTCGACATTAAAAATATCGGTAACGACGCATTATCTATCCGGTTTGACTTATCTCGCCTGTCGTTCTACTCTGATTAGACAAAAAAATTCTAAAATGTCGTTCCAATTTAAATCGAAAAATACGAGCTGCATACGAAAAAAAAAAAAAAGAAAAGAAAAGTTACATTTTCGTCAGTCACTTCACGAGATATCGAACGACTTGGTAATATTTGACACGTTCTATAGAGAAAATGCACGAAACGTAAATTTTTCAAAACACTAGAACTACAGACGAAAAAGTATAATATTCAAGAGCAAGGAAATTAAGACGCAAGCTTCTGTTAGTATAAAATATATTTTATTAAAATTCACTCGAGTGTCTAAAAATACTGAATAGTATATTTCAATATATTTTAATAAAATATTTTATTATATATTTAATATATTTCATTGAAAATCACTCGAGTGTCTAAAAATACTGAATAATATATTTTAATATGTTTTATTATATTTTATATATTATTAGTATATTTTAATAAAATATTTTATTATATATTTGATATAATATTAATATATTTTATTAAAAATCACTCGAGTGTCCAAAAATACCGAATATATTTTAATATATTTTATATATTATATTGTATTACATTATATCTTAAATATTTTATATATTATTAATATATTTTAATAAAATATTTTACTATATATTCAATATAACATTAATATATTTTATTAAAAGTCAATTCGAGCGTCTAAAAATACTGAAAGAAACTGCTATAAATGTACAAACCCCTCCCACAGAAAGTTACAAACTGGTCATTTTGGCACTGACAGTTCCAGCATTGAACGCGAAACTGTAAAAATCTCGTGAAAGAAAATTTTACGTTTTGAATTGTAAAATTCTAACCACTCTCGGTGGTAGAATTGCACGGAAGAGTGAAAGTCACGCAAGTCCGTGAAAAAAAAATTCGAGTGGCCGGTGACCGGTACCGGAAACACTTCATTAACCGACAATTCAGACAATTCGTCGTTGACAGGTCGGATTTTCAACGAGCAGCGCCTGTGACTTCTGGTGTTAACGCACAATTCGGTGACGTAACCGAATTTTCGCATTATCACGCGTCGCGTAACGACGACGATGGACATACCGATTTAGATGACCCAAAAACGGAAAAGAAACGAACGGCTACGCGAGCTTCTCGAAACGTTGCGTTACAATCGAAGGAATTTCTCCTATCCTCTCTTCGTTAGTTAACAAAGTTGTGACAAATGTAAAATAATCATCACACTAGCCTGATCTAGCAGAAATTTCCATTAGTTACCAATGAAGAATTTGTACTTCGCGTGTGTCTGAATGATAAGTACGATTGAAAGGATTGTTGGATTAAAGAGAGGCAACAATTTGATCAAACTATAGAGAGCCAATCAAAAAATCGATGACATTCTACATTCAAAAATTGTACCAATCGCACGAAATGTTTCATCGAGCAAAAATAATATCAATCGACGTCTTTAGCCTCTCGGCTGTGAACGACGAGCACACTCGTCGTGAAGAAATGGCGATTTTTTTGTGTAACGAGGAGTGAACGTAACGTCGTACAATTCAAATATTGTGAATCTTGGACATTTTGGAGTATTTCGAGACTAGACTTGACATCGCTTCAAAATATTTTCTCGCCATTTGATGTTAATCGAGTTGAAACGATAAAATTATTGATTTCCTAAAAAAAAAAAAAAAAAAAAGAGAGAGAAAACTGATTTAATTTCGCTGAACATCAAAAACTCCGTGTTCGACAATTATAATCGTCATCGCGAAACAACGTATACGCGCAGTTTTAAAATTTGAACACAACCGAGAGGCTAACGATCTTGACCATTTGCGCTGGGCAACTGATCGCGGACCGTAACGAGTGACCAAATACTCGTGTAAATACACAATAACTAATATATACAATAACTCGTCGCTTTTTTTTCGAACTCGTCGGTATGGCATCACTGGATAGAAATTATTGCGAAGCAATAAATTTATCATCTGTTCTGCCTATTTCGTTTCACTTAAACATACTTAAAAACTGTGAAAATGTTACAATTTTGGGCCAGAAACATTCTCGACGTGCGCCGTTGCAGCGCAAGAGGTTCAACTTCGTCTAAGAAGAGGTGCATCGGCGGGATCGTAAAAGAAAAGAAGAAGAAAAATAGAGAGAAAATGGAACAAACGATCGTTTTACTCACCGTAGCCAAGCAAGTTGCAACAAAGATAATACAATAGCCATCGACACCAGAGGAAAACCCTTGGCCGTGCGCGTTTCAACGCGACCAACACCGCCACCATTTTCGCGTGCGCGGGAAATTTTTCTATTCCGGAGTTTTACACGTACAGTTTTGAAGAATCAAACGCGTGTGATCCACGCATAGAGGGGCCACGCACTGAAATGGCCCACATATTAAACAGCGGCATATCGGCCTGGCCCGCTGCATAATGTGAACCACTGGGAGAGAGCGGCAGAGAGAAAAGGAGTAAGAGCACGTCGATATAATTCGGTGGAACAGGGACGGAAGATGGAAAGAACGAGGCCCGTATGAAGTTCCCCTACTCGCGAACGAACGAAGTGACGCCATTCGTTAAATTGCGATTAAGATCCGGATGTGTCGAATCTCAAGTGTTTGCCGCGGCTCGAATGCCCCGTTTTCGTCTCTTTCGTCTCAGTTTGTGATTGTAAAATACAAGGGGTAGGAGGGGGGGGAAATACGGGGGGAGGGGGAGTTGTACTTTGTATATTTTAAAATGTAAAGTGTATAGGGTAAGATGTAAAATACTGTTAAATTTTAAATATTAAATATTTTGGAAGTTCGCATGCATGTATGAATTTTGTAAAAGTGTGGATTTGTTATTTAGGAGGTTCGGCTACGTTCGTATTAAAAGAGAGAACGAGAGAAATGTTTTACGAGAAACATAAAGTGTTATATGAAATATTATATAAATATTATGTTATATAAAGTATTATATAAGTATTATATTGTATAAAATATTATATAAATATTATATAAGTGTTATATTATATAAAATACTACATAAATATTACATTACACAAAATATTATAATATATTAAATCTCATTCTCTCTTTTGTAGTACATATTAAAATACTATCAACTTGGTTTTTTCCATGAAACTTTGTTGACGTATGATTCGGAAGTATAACAATATAGTAAATAATAAAGTAAAATATGAAATATTACATATTTTGAAATACTATCAACTTGATTCTCCTTTTTCTTTTTTTCTTAGCTGTGGATCTATTATCTAGGAAGTTGTCCCCTTTTTCAAATATGTTCGTACCAAAGAGAGAAAATACTACGTATATAAACGTAATTTTTCTAAAAAATTGCGAACCGAAAAGAAACTTTCAGCAACAAAGCTCGCAACGCGGTTGAAAAGCTCCGCGGTGACAGAAAAAGTGGCACGTAAGTGAAAACAGAAGAAAGAAAAAAAAACGCGGATAATAGAGAGCAGATATTGCGTGACTTGTCATTGTAAGTTTATGCCATTTCCCTCTAAAAGACACGCGCGACTTTCTAGGGCGTATCTATTATCTTTTTAATACCCTCGTTTCGTGAAAAAAAAAGAGGGAGAGAGACTCGTAAAGTCATCGAGAATCCTCTCCAACGGGGGTCCGTAGGGGGGAGGGGGCGAACCGGTAAGAAATTCGCTCGAAGAAACAAAAAGCAAACTCCATCCTCTTACGATGACGCTTTTTATATCTGCTCGAAATAGAGAAACGCTCTTCGCAGTCTCAACGAATGTTCTCCACCGTTTTATACATCGTTTCTCTTATTTCCGTCGAGAGTAACGTTGCATCGAGAAAGAGACGTTTATTATACAGTAACAAGAATGGCGGTTTTCATCCTGCCCGTCTCTCGGATGGTGCCTGTTTACGATAATTGAAAGCGTAACAATTGAACGGTCACGGGGAAGGAGAAATATAATAAGTCATTGTTGAAAAGGGGAGCTTTATGGGAACGTGCTTGAAAGGGGGGGGGAAGAACAACCTGCCAGGTTAAAAGAAAATTTTACGTCAAACAGAAGGGGAACAGGGGGGGGAGAATGAAAAGCGCAAAAATAGAAATTTCTTCCTCGAACTATTGTTTTCGATATCAAATTTAGCAAGAACGAGGGGAAAAAAGATAGAAGGAGGCGTGACTTTCGCGGGGGTACTTTTTACCCCCCCCCCCCTCTGTTTGAAATTTCGCTTGAACTTTGCGAACGAGAGTGATCGATACCCGATACGCGAATGTTTCTCCAACGACAGGATTCAATGTTAATGCGGATACTGACGGATACTAGACTAGTTGGCGAGTGTTTCGAAACGCGATATTGCCGGAAGGAATTTTATGGGCAGATCGAACGGGTAACACTAGCTCTGTGGTCTCGCCGCGAGTCGATGGGGGAGGGGAAAAAAAAAAAAAAAAGAAAGAAAGCAAATTCGAAGCCAAAGATCGATTAGTCCTTGATTGGTTTTCACCAATCTAGAACCGGCTGTATCGAATGAAAAACCTTGAGCAGCTCGTTTCACTATTTTTCAACATATACCCTGCATATCCGATTGCTCATCTGATTTCTATCTCTTCGATAAAAATTTTGCTGCCACTAATCTCTCTCGTATGATCTCAAGCTGCTGTTGTCAACGACGATTAGATATCTCCTATGTCTGGCATTCATAAGGAGAAAAGTCTAAGGTTGTCAATTAATTGAAAACGATGTCCATGTGATAATGGCGCAATGCTTTCGTCGATTTGGTTTTCGCGAGAACAGACGGCGAAAACAATTGAAGAACGTACCGGGCATTATAATGACATCTTTCCGGTTCCAGTTATTACGCGGTAAACACACGCACAGCAAAATACCATGATATTCAGAAATGGTTAGAATGACGTTGAACGTGCATAGAGACGTCGTTAAGATGCTTACCTAGTTTACAGTCTCGCAGAGCGCAAAACGAGGTGATTACTTCGGATGATTTCACAACCGCGAAACGAGACACTGCGACACACAAGTACACTACCCATCGACTTCCCAAGTGGTTTCTTCCTTCCTGGAAAAAAGAAAGAAAAAGAAACACATGTAGATTGTTAGTGAAAAGTAACTCTGTCTACGAATGATCCGCAGAAATTTTCCATCTCCAGCTAATGGAAATGTTCCTCTTTATAAATAAATTTTCGAAATATCTAATTTCAATTTTGTCGGCCCGATAATCGTTGATTGACAAGTTAATTAATCGTAAGACAACTATCCTTGGAGAATAGAAAGACAGTCACACCATCAAGAATTATCACGCCCTAGATAATCATGTGAGCGAACAAATACAACTAAATGAAACATGAATTCAATTACTGAATCTGAGTAACCGCACGTCGCCGCGGATGAGACTGCGTCACATCTATTTCAATTATCCCGTTTAACGTCGTCAGCTACGAGTGACGAGTATACTCGTCGCGCGAGAAAAGTAATTACAATTTGTTGTTTGAATTAAATTTCTCGTGGAAGATAAAGCGTGTATATTTGCATATCTTGGATATTTCTTGACTAGTTCTTTTCACATCATTACCAAATATTTCCTACATTGATATTAATTATTACTGACCAATTGTATAATATTAATTAAGTTAAACAATAAATTGCAATTTAATTCAATTTCACAGCAACCACACGTGTCCTGTGTGTTTAACGAGTACAATGTAAATACACACTTTTAACACTACAACTATCGGCCAACTGACGATTTCTATTAGAAATTTTACAGACAATCAAATAATTCTCCGTTTTTAGAGATTTAAATTTCTTATACAAATGAAAGATATCGTTGCAATAGAGCTTTTCTCTGCTTTTTTCACTTTCAACGTCTCTGATGGAACTTTGTCACAAGTTCAGTTCCAAAATCTAAGAAGTTGACCACTCAGAGAGATGTCCGCAGACAAGGAGGATCACCTTCGAAGGAACAGTTCGCTCCAACGAATTCCTTTTCCCCTGGAAACCTCGATTTAGTCGCGCATGTCGCCGGTCAAACCGCGTACAGGACAGGGTCGTTGCACTATTAACTCGGTACGCCTTAGTTTTGTCTAGATACTCGGCTCCTTGACCCTACTTTGCATCACGTGCCGAGTGGGATCAGGTACCATTTATCCACTCGAACCGGTTGGCGATGCTGTAATTCAAACCGCTTCGAGGGCTCGCCCATTGTTGGCGAGGCAGAGATATCAGCGTTCGGCGCCCCAAGTTAGCGTAAATAATAAAGCGCGTTGAGAATTGGCAAAAAAAAAAAAGAAAAAAAAAAGAAAAACACCCTCGGGGACTTGCTCTCTGTCTCGATGCTTCCGGAGAACGAAACGTTTATATAGTCATCTGTTTGCTGCTGTTGGCGAAGGAAATACCCGGGCAAGGCCTCGGATTCAAACTTTTGATTGATTTATCCATAGAACTAGAGATGTACGAGATGGCAATCGTTTCAAGTCTCGTGCAGATTTTGTGACCTTTGTGTTCTCGAATGTACTTGCAAATATATCGTTTGTTTCATTCCCTTTTCTTTCTGATGCAGCGATCGATACACAGTGGCCAGTACGAGATGATCTAGTTGCAAGTGTGTTTCTCGTCTCGGATTTCTGCAAAGATATCATTGTTTCGTTCGTTGAATAACACTCCCTTTTTCTTTTCGATGTTCTTATTACAATTTTTTTTTTTTTTTTTTTTGTAAGCTCGTTTTCTTTTATTTATCACTCTTCTCGTTACTTCAGATCCCACTCGGAATTTTCCAATCGATTTGGAGTAAAAGTTCAACGCCTCTTGGAGGACGAGATAAATCGTCTTACGCGTTTTCCCGCAATTCACGAGGCATTTTTTTCTTTCTTTTCTTTGTTTCTTTTTTTTTTTTAGGGACGAAAGATCGGGCGGGGGCATTTATTCGGTTCTATCCGTTCGCAACGTCGTGATTCAAGCTGCAGAGCGGAGGGGCATCCATTGTCAGCGGAGAAAGATATCAGTGACAGTGAGTTTAGGTACTTAGTCGCGAGGCTGGTATCAAAAGGGCCAAGCCATTCCAAGCCGCGGCGTTGCGTATTGTCCGTAAACGTGGCTTTTGTGCTCCAATTGAACCACGAATGGATCATCTGCGTCACGGGGAAAGGTACCACGCATTCCCGGGGCCGGTTCCCTTTTGTTTACGACGATAAGGATGAGCAGGATGAGCGGGGTGGAGGGCCAATGGAAGCGAATTCTCAACATTTATGTACGTCGTGCTTTTACTTTGAGCATCGTGTTTCTATCTCCATTGTGTACGACGTACAAACAAAGAAAAACAAAACTAAAAAGTTACTTGCCTTTAAATTTTCTCCTTCGTTGTTCTCTCTCTCTCTCTCTCTCTCTCTCTCTCTTTTTTTTAAATCTTTCCGCTTAAACGAGCGTCCCTCTGTTCGAATAGTCACGAACAAAGCGCGACATGCTTCAAAAAATTGCACAAGTTGAAAACATGGTTTCGCGACGGTTCAAGAATTAACGTTGTTTAATACGTCACATGGAGGCATCCTCCTCCTCTTCGGGGAGAATATCTTTCATTTCTAAATAAATAACGCAGATGATGAATAGTCGATATTTTCCAGGATACTACGGGGGTGAAATTATTCGCGATTCGCTTCATTTCAATATGCAACGCAGGAAGGAATGCTCTTCTTGGTTCTTTCATTCGTTTGAATGAAAAGAAAAAAGAGGAAAGGTGAAACGAAACGAGTCGGTGATATTTTGTTTTCAAATTATCACGCAGGTGAAAAATATTCTACGTGACGAGAGCTGCCTCGTTTTAATATGCAAGCATGATAGAATAATGATTTTCCAGCTCCGTTCCTTCCTATAATGAACGGCGAATAAATAATTACTCTTGAAACCTATGACCGCCACGGTTGAAAATATCTTTTCGCAGCAATTATTCCAATATTGAAATTTCCTTGGATAATATTTTTCTGCTGCCTTTGTAGAACGAATGAGCGATATTTTTTAAACTGTCGGAGAACTTGTTCCACGTTCGTACGAAACGCGAGAAAATAATTTTCAAGTGTAGTTTCTTTCATTCGAACTGTTTTTTTTTTTTTCTTTTTTCATTCGAAAGTTGTAAAATATAAACGAGTATAACATTTCGCGAACTGCTTTTGTAAAATGCGCGAAAAATCTACCGAATAATTGAATTTCGATATCACCCGAGTGAGACGTTAATTTCGACTTGACGCGAAAGAATCTCTCTCGATTTTGGAATGTTTCTCGAGAAGATGGGAACAGCGACGAAAGCTTACAGTCTTGAGTGGAGCTCGATGCTCGACGATAGTAGACACGAGTCTACTCCGGCAGAACGTACAAAAATATACACGATACGAAATCGTGCGTTTTCAGGCCGCACGTTCTGACCTCTCTAAATATAATCCCCGTCGATAAAACTGAATTTCCCGTCGGTTCAAATTAATTCCGGCCAACGATATAATCCGATCGTGCAAACGAGATCCGAATAAAACACACGTGCTGACAAACTATTTGGGGGAGCGTCGAAAAATGCGCAGATTCATTCCTTCTTTTTTTTTTTTTTCTTTAATCGCGAATTAAATCAATCAAAGAACATCAACCGGAAGGGTATCTCGTCAAACAACGAGATCGAAGTGGAACGAAATGGAAAACAAACCTAAAGTCGGAAGGATGACTTTCAAAACAGCTGAATCGAGGGAGAAACCAATCTACGTGTAGGTTCTATTGCTCAACCTTTCGACCAGTTTCAATTTTCATAGAGTCTGCAACTCCGTGGTAAAACTACAACTGTGTAAAGAAAAATTGGAAGAAATATAGACGAAATGTCGAGAGTTGCGACGTTGCACAAAAAAAAAGAAAAAAATAAGAATCTATCGGAGCGATAACGAAATTACCAGCCATTTGACGGTCTGTTATCGTTAACTTGTTACCTTTATTTCTTCGCCGCGTGCACTATGGCTGGCACTCACGTGACGCGAGCTTTCCGAACTCATAATGCACGTTTTTCTTTTTTTTTTGTTACGGCACATAAACGGAGAGATTAGATTCGGCCCGTCTCACTGCTCGAAACGAGGCCCATGCATGGAACGAGAAGTTAACGCGTTTAGAAACGGAACGACGAACTAATTCTTTCGCCAACAAATTCTTTGTTCGTTAAACGTTCCCGTCGGAGTGGATTTGTTCCAACGATTCTGGAAGTGCCGCGTTTTCTTCTCTACCTTCCGTAGTTTCTTCCTACATTACTCTGTCGCGTGCGTACATGTTTCACGTTTTATTTTCTATTTCCTGCTGTTCTACATTATATGACAAATAAAACTTTGGGGGCCAGAGGCAGCAAGATACCTATGTGGAACAAGAACAGTTTCGTTCCACAAGATGTAGAATAATGTTTCGAAGAATGAGCGGGGCAAAGGAGGATAAAGTCGAATTCTTACGAGAGATATCAAAAGACCATTATCTCCTGGAAAGGTAACGCATAATTTTTCTCACACGACGGGGGAGGGGGGAGGGGGAGGGAAAGCACTCGAATGGTCGGTATATGGAATGGAATAGAGAATCACGATCGTGGAGACACAGACGGCGAGGCAGGCGGGCAGGAGATGAGGACGCAGATTCTCGGGAAAGTTTATAGTGATCATGGCTAAAGATATTAAGGTCGAGCGTAAAGCAACGATGTAACTTTCCCTCGAAACCTTATATTCTCATATGGCATGAAAGCCGATCAATATCCTCAAAATAGAACGAATGAGTGTACGCTTCGTGTCGTACAAACAGAAAGAGAGAAAGAGAGAGAGAGGGGGGGGAGGAGAGAAACGAAAGAAAGGGAGTGGAAAAGCAAAATTTTCCAAAGCCCCTGTATCACCCTAATATCGACGGGGTCCCGTTATGGACGGCGAGAATCACGAATGTATGAATGAAGGGACAAGGGGTGCATGGCAAATTATCGACTCTCGCTCGCTGGAAAATGCTACAACTTGCGAAAAGTATAACTTGAAACATGCCAGCTATTTTCTCTAAGAAACGAGCGAGCCGTTTACCAATTCTTTTTTCTCTTGTCATTTCCATTTCGTATCAGTCGCTCGTCAAATTGTCGAAACAAAGGAACAGAACGCGAAAGAACGAAAAAGAAACTGCGACTCCAAAGACCTCTGTACCTCGAAACTAGTAACTACTGCAACCGCTCAAATATTAAAATTGTTGTAACTTGCAGGCGAGCATGCGATCTTGTTCCATTCTTTTTCTTTTTCGTCCATTCGTTATTTATAGTCGCATCGACCGCCTATGACTGAAACAATTAGCGAGGCAAGAAAAGACAAAGAAAGGGTACGCATGTATTGCATTGTGTTAAATATTGATATCATGTGTGACATAATATCCGTGTGACGTTCGTTAAAAGGGTGCTGTATGAAAATTTTTTAACAACATAACACTGATGTAAAGTACGATGGATTCTGTCCGCCTACGTGAAACAGAAATAGCCAAAAAGAACAGAGAGACATTTTTTGATTAATCTTGGCAAACGTGTCTTTCACACCGGCAATTATTATACCGGGATATTACTCACTTCATTCGTTGCCACTCGCAAATCCTATCTCCCTAGTTCTAATTGTCCTTTCTCTCGATATATCAGAAGTATCGCGGTAAAATCGGCGGTACATCGGGTTTTCATTATCTGAAAACAATTTGGAATTAATAAAATCTGTTGTTCATTCATGCAACAACGCCCGACCAATTCGAGTCAAATAAAGATGAAAGCATCGAGTACAACCTACGCAACGCTGAATTAAATCGTCGTTGTAAAAGTATAAATTATTCGATTGTTGTATTAAATTAATTCAACGAATTTATCGAATTGTTCGATTTCACCGCTGTATCGACGATGTCTTTCATTCAATTCAATTGTCCATTTCTAATACCGCGTCGATGAATATAAATAAGTTTCAATAAAACATAAATACAGGTGTAACGAACGGACATTTGCATTATTTCACAAATAAATGTAGTTATGAATTTACATATAAACATAATTAAATACGTAACACAAATAAACAATGTCGTATTGCACAATAGACAATCTATCAAATCATTGGTATCAAAATTTAATATTAACTTTTATAATAATAAAACTTATCATCTGAATTGTCATGAAATGAAAAAAATCTCGATCCTCACCATTCGTAGACAATTATTAGATATACGAAAATTGATCCAAAATTAGTCTACCTTCTTTCAGAAATCTGCAAATTATCTTTTACAAACTGTAAATGATGGACGTAGTCGTCACGTGATGCAATCAAACCGTTTTACATCGTCAAGCAATAGCTCATGTACGTGTATATTAAGGCTTGCCAGCGATGCGTTTGACATTTCATTCAAAATTTTTCAACACTGTGGAAAATCTTCTGAATTTTCTTTCAAAAGCACGAAAATCGAGAGTCTGCCGTAAAATATCTAATTCTCTGACGCGACTTTTTGCAATCTCAATCGAACAATGTAACAAAGTACGTCACTTATGTTCCATAACTAAACTCGCAAAAATTGTTTGCCCGTTCGTTCTTTGACAAATCAATTAATTTGTGTGCAAAATATCTACCTTAATATATCTCGCACGTTCGGCCGACGATACCCTTTGCTCTGGCACACACCTGTTTAAATTCCCAACCGTCCGTATTCTGCGCAACAGAAACGCGCCTACACCATTCCACGAGAATCGCAATAGATTTCGATATCTCGATTTCCGACACTAACGACACAGCGAATACCGCTTTTACTTTCGAACTGCGACACTGCCGATCGCGGCGCGAATCCGACCGCGATTTAAATCGCGCCACCTCGGCATCGTTCGACACTGGTCGAGTAAACAACCGAACGAGAAGAAGAACAAACGTGGGAGGCAATGATGATGATGACGATGATAACGAGAGAGGACGAGAACGAACAGGATGAACCGATATCCGATGAACGATAAACCACAGCTCGCGACACTGACGGTTTGAGGTCGTCACGACGACTGCCAGATTCGTCGACAGAGAGCGACACGACAGCCCTCGGCCGGGTCAACGCATGCGCCCTTTACACCCTGTGCCCAACCCTGTTTTTATAAAGGCCACCCTTACACTACGAATACCTGCCTCCTTATTTCTTTCTTTTCTTTCCTTTTTTTTTTTTTTCGTTGCTTTAATGCTTCCACAGTGACTGAAATTTTTATACGAATGCAAAATTTCGATCACACGTTTAAGCATGTTAATGTACACCGTGTGTACATGGATGGAAATATGCATGAAGTCTATCAATTTATTTTCTTCACCATCCAAATTGTATACTCTTCATTGAGATAGCATTCAATAAAATTTAATCCTTCGTTTTGTACTCACGTGTGTCTGTATGGTAGTATGGTCCATACGTGAGTGCGTGTTTTCATTTATATTTGTTGGTGATTTCAATTGATATAGGGAATTCAATTCCTCTATCAATAGAGAAATCATTCTTTTAATGCATTGATTTCATTCATAGTGACTGCTTTGTTTTGGGGTTGTTTCACACGATGACACATATCTTTCGTAGGCAGCGTCACGATCGATTCAACTTGTGGCAGGCAATATCGAATAATGGAAACTCGATTCTTTATTTCGAGAATCTGTAAATCCCATTTGAATAATTTATGCGTTCAACTTAATCAAAATTTGTCTAATTTTTAAAAGATATCGTGAAAGGAAATCATTTTATTTTAAGAATTATTATAATAAAGTCAATGAATATAAAGACAGGAATGTTACTAGCAAGTCATAATCTTTAAAAATTAAACATTCATAGAAAAAACATTGCTAAATAGTAAGTTAAATACTACAACTAGTACAAAAATCAAAGAACTGAATTAACAATCACATCGCTCATAATTTTGAGCGCTTCCAAGACAATTAATTTTAATCAATAGATTGCAAATCTTTGTACAGATTTATATTTTTAAAGGTGAAGAATTTCAAGTTGCATGGAAGAATATTTTATTTTTGAAACGTAGTAATACATGCTTTGCTTGTTTTGTTCGTATCTTTGTATACTTTTTTATATTCACATTTTTCATAAATATTCGCAATCTATCAATAAAAAAATCACTAGTGGGATAATGAAAAATTAATTTGTATTTCGGATACGACGCTTTGCCTGTGTCGACGCGTTTCTCTACCATGCCGACCATCAACCTTACTGCAGTTCAACTTTAACGTATATTGCCTAGCATTCATTTGTAAAGCACGGTACATTGCAATGCAATAACAGAAGGGCCCTTCAATGTAGTAAGCAAACGCGACCTGATTACCGAGCAAATGAAATTTCAAACACGGTCAATGCCTTCTAAGTGTATAATAAATTATGTCTCACGATACAATAATTTTCCAAGAAAATATTCCATCTATTTACAAAATTCCATTAACTACAATTAAAAAAATATTATATAAAATATCTTCATTTAAATATGGTACCTGATATGATTTGATATGCTTGAGTTTGATGTTAGTAGCTTCTTATCAATTAGATGTAGCAAGAAGGGAATATGTTATAAAAAGATGTAGAGAATCAAACAAGATTCGCAACAAAATATTTTATTCCAATAGAGATAGATCCTTCAATTCGATTTTAGGAAATTGTACTCTCTGTTCGATCCATTTTGCTACTGTAAGAAGTTCCCTCTCTTTGAGAGGAGGTCCCATAAGTTGTAGGGATAATGGCAAACCATTTTTGGATAGTTTAATTGGCACATTAACCGCTGGTATACCTGCCATGTTGGCAGGTTGGGTACAATAGTCTTGAACTGAACATTGTGCTTGGTTATCCATTGAAATGAAATCATTGTATTTTGGAGCCCCTGTTAAAGTGGTAGGAGTGAGTAGAAGATCAATATTATTATTCCATACTGTATTGAAATCATCTGAGATTAATCTTCTTATTTTCATTGCTTTGACATAATATTCCTCGTAATTTTCTTCCAATAAAAAATAATTCCCGACTAGAATACGTTCTTTGACTATTTTACCAAAACCTTCAGACCTTGTCTTTCTATACAAATTATGCACAGAACTCCACTCATCTGATCTATGACCATATTCCATACCATCGTAACAAGCAAGATTGCTAGCAACGTCACAGCGATTTAAAACTGTATAGCACATTATAGAATAGTTCGTATGTGGTAACGATACTGTAGAAAGTGATGCTCCACCTTCTCTCAAATATTGAGAAACTTCATCCCAGCATTCTTGTACTTCTGGGCTTAAATGTTTCTCCTTATATTCTTTTGGTATTCCAATTCTAAAATTACTAATATCTATCGTATCTGGTATATCAAATGGTACATATTCTTTTTGGAAACAAGTAGAATCGAACCCATCTGGACCAGCTACATTATTTAAAATTAATACAGCATCATCAATGTTCCTTGTAAGAATACCAGGTACATCCATTGAATTTACAAGAGGAATAAGGCCATAGCGCGACACTAAACCATAAGTAGGCTTTAAGCCAACTAATCCGCAGTAAGATGCTGGATTTCTAGTTGAACCTCCAGTATCTGAACCAATTGCAGCGTAACAACTTCCAGTTGCAACAGCCACTGCAGAACCACCGCTGCTACCACCTAGATAGTTATAATAAAATTGTTATAAAACATTGGATACAAGATTTCACTAATGTCTATTATATACCATGAGTATATATACCTGCTATATGCCATGAGTGTGCATCCGTATTTTGTTGTATGTGCTCTTTCGCTTGACTATTGCAAGAATAAAATTTTTTAAACACATCTGAATTCCATAAATTTTTTGTTGGCCCATAATATGAGTCAATGGTTCCAGAACCCATAGCGAATTCATCGAGATTAGTTTTACCGATTAACACTGCTCCAACATTTTTTAGATTCTGATATACAGTAGCATCGTAGGTGGGAATAAAACTTGACAGCATCTTTGATGCACAAGTTGTTGGATGATTCCTTGTGCAATAATTATCTTTAATCGCAATGGGAACTCCATCAAGTTTTCCCAATAAACTACAATCTTTTTGTCGTGAATCAGAACTTTCGGCATGTTTCTTGGCTGTTTCATTGGTAATAGTGATGTAAGCATTCAAAGGTTTAATAATCGATGTAACTTTAATAGCTGCTTTTGTAATGTCAGAAGACCGCACATCGCCAGCATTTATCTTTTGACTTACTTCTTTTATCGATGCAGTCAATAATTTATTCATGTTTTCCTAATCAAAAAAGCAATATATGCACATGACATAACCTCAATTTACCGGCGAGAAGTGTTTAAATTAAATTCTAAATTTTAAAGTGAATTGCTATAAAAAAGATTATATTAAACAGAATATTGTTAAATTCTACACTGTTTTAAAAATGCATCATAACTAAATTAACAATGCAGTAATGTTAATTAAAAGTCATGTGGCAAACATAAACTGTTTAGAACATGTTTATACATATACATATATATGTAAATTTAATACAAGTAATTGATAACTCAGCTTTCAATTTCAATTCTTTCAATAGAATGATTGAATTTTCTTTCAATAATAATATGACAAATAAAAACGAATATTTTTTTGTTGTAATTTGAATAAAATTGTCAAATCTCTTAATTATTCATTTTTCTTAGATTAAAATTGTCAAATCTTTCAATCATTCATTTTTATATTCATTTACATTTTAATAAAATTTCATTCATTTTATCTATTATATTCAAAAATACTAAGAAACTAAGGGGGATCCTTAAATCTCTATTGCAAATATATGATTATAGTTCTTGAAGAATCCATAATCATGCATTTTTAAATAAACAACGTATATTGAAATTCGCAGTTATGAAACCTTATTATCATATTTTTAACTTCCATTCTCAGAATATCTAGTAATTTAGTGGATATTTTATCTAATCAGATAGCTTTTCTCATTATTTAATAATTTATTCAATTACTTAATGAATACCATATATTTTTGACAGGAAGTAGTTTATACGGACTTGACATAATTACAACAATAGTACAGAAATAGAGAAAGATCTTATCCATTAGAAGAGTTTGACTTCTTCCACCTTTCAAAAATTGCATTGAATGCAGAGAGGCAACCTGCTGCCATTTTCACTTGATTCTCTGTACGTTCAGAGGTTTCCAAGATGGCGAAGAAAACGTTAGCGGATAAAACACCTCAAAACGAGGATAACGTAAAAAATAATGATGATATATTTAACGACGATGAAGAGCCAAATTTCAGCGATCCCGAAGGATTTGTCGATGACATTACGGATGAAGGTAAACGAAACTTTTCCTCAATGACAGCCAAATAGAAGCTATGCTGCTTGATTGAAAGCATGGCTACGTATAATCGCAAATGTGGCATGCATACCTAACCTAAAAACCCACGAATGTCTTGTACTTCATATTAAATATTGATTAATAAGTCACATTAAAAAACAAATTTCGCTTAATCTTGTCAATATGATATTTTTTATTTATAGAACTTCTTGGTGATATCTTAAAGCAAAAGCCATCGGAGACAGATGGAGTGGAATCCGTGATTGTCGTCGACGGAGTTCCCCAGGTTGAGCCAGAAAGATTGGAGAAACTTCAATCTGTCATTAGTAAAGTATTAGGAAAATTTGGCACAATAATGAATCAATATTATCCCAAAAATGAAAATGGTTATACAAAAGGGTGTGTATCGCTAATTTATGTGATATCCTTATTCAAAGATGTGTAATGTATTAATTATGTTTTTGTTTTATTCCAGATATATATTCTTAGAGTATAATAATCCTCTTAATGCTTTGGCAGCCGCTCAATCTGTAAATAATTACAAAATTGACAAGCAACATACATTCAAAGTAAATCTGTTCACTGATTTCAAGAAATTTGAAGAGATTGCAGATGAATGGGAACCTCCAAAACCACAAGAGTTTAAAGCTGCCGCAGACTTGCATTATTATCTTTTAGAACCAGATGCTTATGATCAATTTTGTGTACTTTGTGGAAATGGGACCTCTGTTACTGTTCAAGTCTGGCAGAATTCTGCTCCTGAACCAACACTACTTGAAGAACGTTCTGTAAGTTATTATATTTTATTTATCATTCATTTCATTTAATAATAAATTGTCGTATTTTTTATAGCGCTGGACTGAGACATATGTTAAATGGTCTCCATTGGGAACCTATTTAGCGACATTCCATAAATTGGGTGTTGCATTATGGGGTGGCCCTCAATTTTTGCAACAAGCCAGATTCAGCCAGAAAGGTGTCGAATGTATTGACTTCTCACCTGGTGAACGTTATTTAGTAACATATACTCCCCGAACTGATCTTGGTTCCGATCAGAAACGTCTTGTAATTTGGGACATTCTTACTGGACAAGAAAAACGTGCGTTCTTCGCAGACGGTTCTTCAGTGTGGCCAATATTTCGTTGGTCACACGATGACAAATATCTTGCTCGTATGGGAGAAGATGTTTTAAGTGTTTATGAAACACCTGTATGCTTCTTTTTTTAACGATGTTATAGACAACATAATTTTATTTCATTATGTGAACTTTAGTAAATTTATTACAAATGTTCCAGTCATTCGGATTATTGGATAAAAAGAGTATAAAAATTCCCGGTATCAGAGATTTTAGTTGGTCTCCCACGGATAACGTTCTTGCTTACTGGGTGCCAGAAGATAAAGACGTTCCTGCTAGAGTCACTCTTCTCGAAATTCCAAAGTAATGCATTTTTAATAACTTTTAACATATTCCATATTTCATAAACTGTTTAAATTATCGATTGCGATACATATTTTCAGCCGAAATGAAATTCGTAACAAAAACTTGTTTAACGTAGCTGACTGTAAAATTTATTGGCAGAAGTCGGGAGATTACTTGTGTGTGAAAGTTGATCGTTTTGCCAAGCGCAAAGAGAAGACAGAACAGAAATACACGGTATTTATTAAATTAATTGAACGTAGTAAAATAAAATACGTGTGTTATACGTATAATTCATGTGTTCGTTAACAGGGTATGTCATATAATTTTGAAATCTTTCATATGAGAGAAAAACAAATTCCAGTCGACAGTGTCGAAATAAAGGAACCAATTCATGCATTTGCTTGGGAACCTGTTGGAAGCAAATTTGCCATCATTCATGGAGAAATTCCAAGTGTAAACGTTAGCTTTTACGAAGTACGATATGGCCATCAGCCAGCCCTTCTTAGTAAGTTTATAGTAATTGTCTTGTAAATCTCAATGTTATCGTGATGTCATGTGCATAAACATTTGTTTTATTCAACAGAAAAATTAGAAAAAAAGGCTTGCAATCATTTATTTTGGTCACCATCCGGACAATTTATTGTTCTTGCTGGATTAACAACTATGGCAGGAGCTTTGGAATTCATTGATACTAATGATTTTACCATTATGAACTCAACTGACCATTATCAAACTTCAGATGTAGAGTGGGATCCTACTGGACGGTAGGAATTTATTTTTATATTTATATATTTTTATATTCCACACAGGAAGCATTTTTTGTTATAAAAATTATATGACTACATATTTTATGTAGGTATGTAGTAACAGCAGTTTCGAGCTGGAAAACTAGTGTAGATAATGGATATTGGATTTGGACGTTCCAAGGACGTATCTTAAAAAGAGTTAATCTTAATCAATTCAATCAATTATTATGGAGACCAAGACCGCCAACGTTATTGACACCAGAACAAATTAAAGAAATTAAGAAAAATTTGAAGAAATATTCAGCACAATTTGAAAGCAAAGATCGTATGCGATTGACGCGTGCTTCAAAGGTAAGTAGTTGCGTTGTACTGTATCAATGGATAGTAATACATTGCACATTTGCTAATAATATTATTTTTTAGGAATTAATCGAGAAACGCTGCGCAGCAATGAAAGCATTTGAAGAATATCGTTCAAAACGTATACAAGAATGGAATAACCAGAAGAAGCGACGTTTAGAATTACGTAATGGTTTGTATCGTGACAAATATCTTTATTAAATTTAAAAGTTATATTACATTATGTATTAAACTCTTTTTCAGCTATCGACACCGACGAATTAGATTCTGATTCAAAGAATGTAGAAGAAGAAGTAATAGAATTTTTCGTCAAAGAAGAAACATTCGTCATCGACGAAAAGTAAAAAAAAACTGTGTGGAAGAAGTTTCTATCTCTGCCATTTTTGGAAATCTCTAGTGCAAAACCAATTCAATCATTTGTGAAAAGTGTCATCGAAATAATTATCTTCCAGAGTCACATAAATTGTGACTCTCAATAGTGGACTGAAATGACGGTTTTAAGTGGTTATGAACAGTTTCTCTTATACTATTTCTATACTTTAATTGGAATTACTTCCACTCTCCCGATGTTGCGTATGAAACGTCGTAAACATAGTACCATAAAGTTTTATCACGTTCCATACAGGATAGTATGTCATTTAACAAATAATTATTATCAGTATGAACATATACGACGTATGTTTTTATTTATCAAACCCATATAACTCGATTTATCCAATTTTATGTATTTAAAATGGAGAAAGAAATTTTTTTATTTATACCTTTTTACTAATTATAAATATAATGTAAATGATGAATGAGGAATTTGTAAACTAATAATATAAATTATTATTCTTTTCTAATTCATATAATTATTTGTATTAAAAAAATAATATAAATGAATTTTACCCATATGTATATTGACTTAGATTATAAATGGTAGACATTTAACAGATAAAATACTAAAAATAGTATCGAAACAGAACAACAATAGCACATACCCAACTTGGAGGAACTCTATCTCGTTTAGAAAATGTTTCATTCGTTATACGCTGTGCATGTAAAAACAAACGTTCTTGCTCTTTTTGTAGTTCATTTTGTAAGTTTCTATTCTTGGTTACAATAGCAATCTGAGTTTCTAAGTCTTTGTTCACTGATCTGTAACCTAAAATTAATTTTTTTCTATTATTTCTAAGTCAATTTCTCTTTGAATTTTAGATTTTACCAAAATTAGGAGATCCAATAAGCGTGAGACACGGTTTTTCTTGATTTGGTAAGGAATACCAAAGTCCTTTAGCATGATATGTCCAACCTGGCTTAATAAATTCCCATAAAATTACTCTATCTTGTTGTCCCAACTTGTTACAGTATTTAACAAATGATTCTTCTATTTTTGTGTATGCTGCTGGGATGCCATTAGCAATGCCCTTTGCAGCTGAACATAATCCATCACATTAATCGAAAAAGTAAACAATTTTCTTTCGTTTATTTTTACAATGTAAACTTACTAAAGAAACCATTTGTAGTTGGATGTGCTGTCAGAAGATGACATGTTCCTTGACAGTGCTCAAGTAATGCTTTACTGTACTCCGAAGTTAAGTTAAAATAACCAGTTGCTAGTTTAAGTGTTGCTCCTTCTGGGGCTGTCTGTAAAAGTCTCAATGTTATCTGACTATCGTGATAAATGTTTAATTGACCCATCTGTACCAAAGGAAAGATCCAAGTATCTTTTCCTACAAATTGAACTTAAACTTTAATCTTGATTTATTTCATTCTGTTATGATTTATTTCATAAATACACATATAAATATAAAAGTATATATGTATATATACCTATTTTTTCAGGATCAGAAGATCCTAATTCTCTCTGGAACAAAGTTTTTACGCTATGTGCAGCCTCTTTAATGAATGAAACAGGATCTTCAAAAGGATTGACTTTCATAGCAGGAGATACCGTACCATCAGATTGAAGTACAAAACTAAATTCTCCGACTCTTCGAACTAACTCATCATAAAAATCACAAAGTTCTTTACAATCCTCAATTAGAAAATAACGATCTTGTCTATTTGTAAAGTAGTCAATGCTGAGATTAGCACTAAAAAACATAATAAATTATAACTTTTTATTTATATGACTTCACATAAAATTAAATATATAATTATTATTTACCCACTAATTATTATGTCATTGTCTATCATGTATAGCTTCATATGTTGTAGTCCTATCAATTCGTTGAAACGATCTGGTATAATCATTTTTAAGAATCCACGAAGTTTAGGAGTATGATACAAGAAAATCTGACAACAATGACCATATTTTCCATTAAGTAATGGTTCTAACATTTTACGAGAATTTAATTTACCTCTGGATCCTCTCATAAAATCTAACAAAATTTTAACTTCAACGTTACCATTATTTGCAATTAAAGCTTCATTTACAACATTTACCTACGCATAACAAAACCACTATAAATTATCATATTAACTCACTAAATGCCTAGATCTGGAAATATGCTTACTAAATTAGATTCTAATTTTCCTGTGCCTAAATATAGCGATGCAAATGTTATCCTTTTTCTAGCATTCTTGCACTTCTGTACAAGAGTAGAATAAAATGTATTTGGTTCATGAATTATTTTAATCTGAAAGTAAAACATCTCTGTCAAATATATTTCCAATTCTTTCAAAATTAAGTAATTTCAACCTACCTTAGATCCATTCACAGGAAAACAAGGAGCACTTTTATACAACCAGGTTAATGTGCAAAATTCAGACTGAATTGTTTCGAGCTCCAGATCTTTCTCTTCGTCTGTCATAGTAATTGATGTAATATTTTTTGATATAGGTGAGGAAGAAAGTTTTAATTCAGGTTGAATAGAAATTAATAGCTTTCTTGTATGAAACCTAAAATTTTAGATAATTGTATAGATAATTTTAGATAAAATGTATATATTTTATTAATAATAAAACTGTAAAAACTATAGCAGTTTCATTCATGAAAATTCAAGTAATTCAAATGTAATTCCCCCGTGATACGTGTGTATGATATAATTTATGCGTTGAAAAATAAATATTATTAGTTCGCCTCCCAATGCAATTTTTATTCCAAATTTTCATGTTTCTCAAATTTGTCAGATTTGTCAAATTCACAACACGTCAACATCACGTTATATTCATTGTCAAATTACAAAAACATATATAGGTTAATCTATCTTTATTCACTTCGGAGAGAATAAAATTTGATAGGACATCCGTATTGGTTGAATTTCTCACATCAAACTCACCGTTTCACGGTTTTCAAAATTACGCTATGCATGAATAAATTCTTAAATAAGGTATTAACAATCACAGACTTTAAATTACAAATAACTCTTCCCTCCCGAATACAAATTGCAGCGCACGCGATCTTCTGGTCCCTCCATGTATTATATAAATCTTACTTAGATACATCTCTTTCTTTCATTCAACTATAAACAATTTTTTGATCAATTGAAACGAAAATAGCAATTGGAAAGCATTTTATTTATGTTACTAGTCTTGTTAACATATCAAATATTTGTAACAAAATTTCAAATTTCATTTTGTCTAAATTCCTAGCAAAATTTGGAAAGATCTTAAATGTTTTTCAATATTTTACTAAGTAACGTATAAATCATTTTTTTGTAATTTGTTATTATTATTTATTGGAATTGGAATATTTTCTTCGAAAAATTCTCAGCAATGAATTTTTTGAAGTAGCTCAGTTTCTCTAGTTACTAAGGTACTTAATTTTTTACTACGAAAAGATAATATTTGTAAAGAATAAAATAAACAAATAGCAGCTGAAGAACAGTAAAAGTTCTTGACGAATTTTTTACCTATTTCTTATTGAAATACAAGGTCTATCCTTTCTGTTAAAAATATCATACCATTGACTAAGAATAGTATACTTTTTCTATTGATAAATTCCAGAATTTTAACAAATGCTGATCTGATCTTTAACTGAAAATAAACAGTACTTTGTCAAAGTTCATGATAGATAATCCTGTATAAATCTTATCAAGAACAATATTGTAAAAATTCGATACCCACTTACATAAATTGCAAACGAAGCGCCTCTTTGCGGAGGCACTTAGAATCAGTGGTCGATAGAGAATACATGTACAGATTAGCAGAGGATTGATGTAGAAGATTCGTATTCGTAATAGGCGTATAAAAAATGGATATAAACGTTAAGAAATTGGTCAAAGACGCTGGTGCTGCGCTTAGCCGGGTTGTACAGGTAAGAAGTACCTGCTATGATAATTAACAAATTGTTGACAAGAAACAGTACTAGTTAAGGCACTTGTGGTTGAACGCTGTCATTTCTGACATTTTGTACCTTTTCCACTGGGGAAAACATTTAAACAAGATGATCTTTACTTGACAGTTATTGCTTTATTTAAACGTTATGAAGTTATGTATTCACCAATCATTTTTATATGGGAAACAGTATATATATATACTTTTACTTGTAATTTGTCTCTGTGCATTAAATTTAATTATTAAGATGTAAGGTTAGTAAATATACAGCACGTCTCAATAATTGTTTGCATGTTCTACACTGTGCTGTTTGTTAATTTTCTATTTTATTTTTTAAGTTATACTTATAGAGCTCCTTGATTTTACATGATTGCAGAATATGGATGTGTAATGTGTATGAGTTTAAATAACTGATCATTTGATGAGTCAGATATAGATTGAAATGACTAATACTCCAGTCCTTCATATTATTCATGCTAACGTTGTCAAAATTTAGATACAGAATCTAGTTTGATGTTAGGAAAAATAGAAGAATTTATGGCAAATTAAATAGTCAAATGCTTTGATTTATTACAATCAATTAAAATTTGTTCATAGTTAACAGAGGAAACATTGGGAACATCTGAGAAAACTGAATTAGATGCACATTTAGAGCATCTTGCGGAAAGAGCAAATGCAACTAAAACATGGACTGAGAAAATCCTTAGAAATATGGAGGCAGTACTTACTCCAAATCCAGGTATTAAAATATATATTAATTGAAATTATAACATGTATTTATACAATGTATTTTGTTGTAGGCAATAGAATTGAAGATTTCTTCTATGAAAAAATCGATAAAAAGAGACCTAACAGATTAAGCAATCTGGAATATGTAGGCTTGGATATGATAGAAGCTGGAAATGATTTTGGTCCAGGAATTGCTTATGGTATGTAGCTGTAATTTTTTTTATCAACACACTTCTGTATTTTCTATAATTTCTAAAACTCTTCTTTAGGCAGTGCATTAAACAAGGTTGGACAGTGTCAGCAAAAATTAGGACAAATTGAGAGAAATTTCATTAAGGATTCAGCTATTTGTTATATACAACCCTTAAGGAAATTTTTGGAAGGTGAAATGAAAACTGTAACTAAGGAAATGTCAATATTGGAAACTAAACGGTATGTACTTCGTTTTTTCTCACACATTTAAATGTTCATTGTTAATATTTCTATTTCTCATTTTTAGATTAGATTTAGATGCATGTAAAAATCGAGTGAGGAAAGCAAGAAGTATGCTAGGTCAACAGAGTGTAAGTTCTAGTATTTATCATTATATTTAATTATATATTCTCTATGTTTACTATGTGCTTTGTCCTATACATTGCTGCATCTCATAGGAGTCTGGGGTATCACCCGAAGTGTTACTTGATCAGGTATTAATGGAGTTGATACCTTCAAAGTTAATGGCTAGCTTTAAAATATGTTCATGTTTCTAATTTTCAAATCTGTTCATTTACATATTTTTCATCATAAAGATTATTCTAAATTATTCCCTATTATCAGCAGTTTTTATGTTTTACAAATAACCCTCTATGCTAATCAAATATAAGATAATAAAATTTTCTATTACTCTACTTAGGCAGAGAGGGAGTTGAGAATAGCACAATCGGAGTTCGATCGTCAAGCAGAGATAGTGAAGCTACTGTTAGAAGGTGTTCAAAGCTCTCAAGCTGGACACTTGCGTTGTTTGCATGAATTTGTTGAGGCACAAGCTCGTTATTATGCTCAATGTCATGCAACAATGCAAGATTTACAACGTGAACTTGCTGGGTAAGATAATAAATTTTTTTTTTTAAAGATTCTTTTTTCAAATATTGTTTAATTATCCTGCACTACCCTTGTACAGCTATCCCACTCTTTGGTGATCCGAGTGAGTAATGCTTAATAATTATTGACTGTTATGTCATATATGACATGTAAAAGTATTTAGAATAAGCTTATAGAACCATTACTCATTCGCAGAGACCATCATTTTGTACTGTTTAAAACTCTGCTGATTTCTATAAACGTGAAATATGTAATGTCTTTCTTTCCTTTTGTTTCTCGTTTTAAGTAGCAGTAGTAATCTATCTATATGCTTCACAATAAAATTGGTACCTTTTTTTTTTGCTGTAGCCCTACGCTTTTTATATTTATTTATTCTTTCGATGTACTCTTTCTATTCTCTATCTGCCTGCATGATTGGGATTGCAGGACACGTCAACCGAGTCCTTTGCTGCGAGTCAACAGCGAAGATGTGATCGAGCTAACACCTTCACCTTCACAATCCCAAAATTCCTCTATACATCCATCACTTGCTGGTTCTACCTATGTTACTGCTACCTTTGATACCGATATTTCAAAAGTTTAGCTTTAAAAGCTTATAAGCACGTTAAAAAAAAGGGCAATAACTACTTTGTAATAATTGTGATCTAAAATAATAAACGAAAGCTAGGGCATTTTCTCTTTGATATATATAGATATATACTTGTTAACTGGTGCAATTTTAGAAATATGTTGAATGATTCTTAATCTATTATATTACTTTAAAACCTGTAACTATCAGAAATCAGTAAATAAATTATCTCTATAAAATGTTTATTTACTATCGATGAATAAAGGTTCAGTGTTTATTATATTAACCAAAAAAATAATGTAACTAGGAGAGAAATTGTATGTTTTTTTTTTTTTTTGTTTCTCACTGTTCTTTACAGTTGAATTAATGTGCAAGTATATATTGTACAGCTAATTAATGTTTGTTTTTAATGCATGTTGCTAAATTTTCTTTAATACTAACAAGTATCAAAAAGTATTCTTTCTTTCACAAAATTTCATTCTTTCAAAATGTTGTGTTTCGTTTTCTTATTTATTGAACTGCTTATGCCTTTATGTGTATATCAGTCTTTCAGTAATTTTGATTATATTTATTTATACGTATTTAGCATGTAGATTATATAAAATCCTAATGAAACAAGTAACAAAAATTCCTGCTTATTTCTTGCAAAGTAAAGAATATATTAGAGTATTCCATTATCAAGTTTTTTGTGTTAAATATCATGGATTACAAATACAATTAAAATTCAAAATATTTAAGAAAAAGAAATTTTTCATGTTTACACAAATAGTTGATTCATTTTAAAACGCATGTACACCAAACTCATCCAATTTATAATTTATCCTACCCAGCTTATCTGGGGGTCCTTATCATCCGACTACCCAATCAACATCCAATGTATCAGGGAAAGATGATGAGCAACTAGCAAGGGTATTATGCGATTTTTCTGCGACAAATTCCGATGAATTAAACGTCGAACAAAATGAGGTAACAAAATTTGTAATTTAATTTGAGAAGAAGCATGTTTGCAGTATAGCCGTACAAATGGCATGAAACGTTATTAAAAGTGAGTTTCATTAGTTCAACTATTACGTGTAAAAATTTTGTAATACTGATTGAAAAAGTTTTACAATTTCATTGGGTTAATTGTTCGAATTTTTTGTTTTCTATAATTAATGAAATTTCATTATTAAGTATTAAAAATCGATGAATTTAAAAAAAAATATATTACTTGTACATGAAGACGTGTAAAAAATTGTGCATTTTAATACGACATTTTTGCTTTATACAGAAAATGTAGGAGATAACAATGCTACTTATATAAGAATACTCTATGATACATTGTTATATAGATCTTGAATTTTTTTGTTTCTATAGTGTGTAAAATAAAAGTAGAATGTTTAAAAGTAGTGTAAATAAATTTTTGTAGTTTTATATCTCCTAAGAATGATTTAAGGTGTTATCAAAGATATATATATTACTTATGATACTCATTTAGCTCAAGTCTTTCTGTTTAAAGATTAGTAGATTTTTATACATCTGACATTAGATTTCTAAGAATAATTATGCATGATATCTATATTTTTTAGTTGTAAGTTTTATCAATATATATAATTAATTTTCCTACTTTTGTTAAATTTGTTTTTGGTATTTAATATTATATATTTGTCTTAATTTGTATATTTGTTTATACATAAAAAATTATTGTTACTTGTACGCATATAAAAAACACAAATGTACATTTACTCAATACTTGCATGTACCAACAATAAATTGTCATTTATCCTGTTAAATGTATTTTATTTTTTATGGTCTTAAATTTTTATGTTGTTTCAGCTTCAGTTTTTTTTCTTATTTGTTTAACTCGACGAGTTCCTTTGATACATTGAAATTTAGTAAATTAAATTTGAACAAATTTAGAATTTAACTGCCTTATAGGTAATTACGGTTATCGAGATACCTGGCGATGAGGACTACGTAATTGGTATAAGTGGAACAAAACGAGGAAAAGTACCAGCAGCATATTTAGAATTAATCAATGTTGGTCAACGAAAATTCAGTCAATAACTTTAATGTACATTCCTTATATTTAAATGTTTAATTCTATTTTTGGTTTGAATTCAAATTACACTATGCACTATGAAATATTTCTTATCCAGTCAATGTAAAAAATAACTACCAAATTATGATTAATCGAGAAATACATTTTTGAACTATATATTCTTAAACTCTGTATAAATAATGCGAAATATTGTACAAAAAAGCATATCAAAACAAGCAGTCAATTTTCAAACATTTCGAAAATGTTATGTAATTGTAAATCTGTTCAAAAGAAAAAAAATATTCTACAAATATTAAAATTATTATATATGTATATATGTTAATATTGTGTATAATAAATATATCGTTCAAAACAAGTGTCATTCATTCATCAAATGAAACTTTTAATGCTGTTTTATTATTTTATTGATAATCAATATAAAATTACTTCTTTTTCGATACACCTACTGTACGTCCACGGCGACCCGTGGTCTTTGTATGTTGACCACGTACACGCAGACCCCAATAGTGGCGCAAACCTCGGTGAGCACGAATCTTTTTCATTCGTTCCAAATCCTCACGAAGTTTTGAATCCAGATACGAACTGGTAAGCTTTAAAATGTGACACAATAATTATTATTTGCGAATTCCTCGATAAGCCATTATAATATTAAACTTCATATGTTGCAGAGTAATCAATTATTCAATATCTGATTTAATTTCAATATTAAATAATAAAATCTAAGACCACGCAGTTTCTCTAGCACAAACTACCAACTAATTCATATATAAAGTTTATATGGTCAGTCGTGATATTGTGCTTCGCATATTTATCTTTTTCATTCGTAAATACACATACCTGCGAATATTTGCCATCAACAATATCTTTCTGTCTATTCAAGAACCAATCAGGGATTTTGTATTGCCTGGGATTAGCCATTATAGTAACGATTTTCTCAACCTGACAAAAATTTTTAAAAATATAGATAGAAGATATGATAACTTTTAGTATAATATTAACGATAAATTAATTTTTACTTCTTCCTCAGAACATTCTCCAGCACGTTTATCCAAATCAATATCAGCCTTTTTCAAAACAATATTGGCATAACGGCGACCAACACCTTTGATTGCTGTCATGGCAAACATAACCTTTCTATTACCATCAATGTTCGTGCCCATGACACGAAGAATGTGTTGGAATTTTTCTGGAATTACGAGTGACTGAAACATAAATTTAAAGCAATGAAAACTACGTTTATTCGCATACGAATCGTACACATTAAGGTTACCACGCGAGTTAACCTACAAACGTATACTGTCGTCAGTTAATTATTTCAAAACTCATCTTTACAATAATAAAAAAATGACGTGTAAAGAATGGAAAAATATAATAAAAGAAAAGAGCAATAAACTAAAGAATTTCACATTATATTGTAATCCTCCCAAATTAAAAATAATCAAAACATTCAACAAGCAGATGATAGAATATCATACAATTTCCCCCGAAAAGACAAAAAATATTTTCATAGCAGATTACATAAATAAACGTTTCTTAATTTTCTATTAAAAATTCCCACATTCTGTATAAGATTCTACCCGTAATTATAGATTTAAGAATGTTATGCGCAAAACTCACCATCTTGTCACCTTGTCAGTTGCTGAGAGAATTAACGTCGGAATCGTAATGTTCTTCTTAGAGAGGGCATAGTAGTCGATTATTCAAAAAGGAAAATACAATTAAAACGAAAATATATGTCACACTATTGTAAATTATTTCATAAAGCGGGAAACAAATAATAATTATTTTATATAATCCTTCAATTTGTATTTTTATTATAACCCATTTTACAAAATTGACAAATTTTTAATGTTCAATTTATGGACACTAAAATGCTAGCGTCACGTAGCGGTAAAACGCTGGAACTAATTTCTATATCTATCTTCGTCGTATGATTATGTTCCTTGTTTATAATCAGATGCTGCCCTCTATTGAATCTGGTAGAAATTACGAAGTAATAACAGGAACGTAGAATGTGCAAGAAAGTACTTTAACTCCTGTTAAACAAGGAGCGCAATACCGCGCGACAAAGACAAATATACGCGCGTCATAAGAGCAAGAGAATAAAATTATTCCTTTCCTAAACTGAACTAAATTTACGTATAGTTTTGGAATAGAGTGTGCAAGGAAGTCTTCTTGCATAGAACACAAATTAATCTTGCAAAAGTTACACATTAAGAGAAGACATCTGTCGCAGTAATAATCCTGACATTTGTCACAAGATTTTCAGAAATCGAATAATTAATGAATTCAATAGATAAGACAGAGTATCTTGTTTAAAAGGCATTGACAATGAGATGCTTGCTCACACATTCTACGTTTCTGTTACGTTTTTACATTTTTCAGCGCCTTGAACAGATGGCAGCACTTAGGCCACAAATTTAAATTCATTAGGTCCGATATGAAGTGTCAGTGTATCAATATCCTCATATGGTGATTGATAGCGGTATGTACACATTTAATTATACAGGTAATTAATTATTAATTATTGTAAAGAAATTAATTGATGAATCTTTACTCTCTAGTTTTTTTCTTTGTATCGTCAGAATTTCGAAGTGAGCATAACGAAATTTCAAAATGCGCATAACACGTTAATTGCCAATCAGTTCATTAAGGTTAGTATCGACAAATATAGTAATAAACGAACAAATAATAAAAATGTGAAAGAATAAAATAAAATAAAATAATAAGGAATCTAACGTTAAGAAGACTTGCCATCTTTCCGTTATGTATCTTCTGTTATATTTGCATTATTTAGGTTATGAACTGTTTCTCATTGAATATTCACATTGCGCATGCTCGAATTTCGATCGAATCTATCGATATTTATTCGATAGCAAAGATGGCGGATCTCGTAGAGAAATTTTTCGCGCGTAGCGCAGTAAAAAAATCGATCTCGCGGGTGTAGTTCCGATAATTCAATAAGAAGGAAAGGTCTGAAAAGTAATTGTGTATATAGGGAGGATCGCCATTTTCCATTGGATGCGATTTCCTGCTTGGTTCTCCGACGTTTTCCTCTTTTCATCGCCGGATTCAGGAGGGTGGAGCAAAAACGAGCGTCCAGAGGGTAATAGGGAGAAGAAATTCCGAGGTATGATACCCCTCTGATTCGTTTTACGACGGTCGTTTCCTCGAATTAGGATGGAATAAGAAAGAATTCGTGAATCCGCTGATTTCGACCGGCCCCGCTTTTTTATCCTGCTCCTTGGGATATACACATACATCATATAAATATGCAAAAAGTTCATGTATGTAAATGGACGACTATATCTTGAAACGAGGGAAATTTTACTAGAAAATCTTTCGCATACTATGTTTGTGACAGAGATAACCAATATACGGTAAGTTAAATTAAGATTGGCTGCATGATTTTTCATTTTCTTGGCGATATAAATTTCATTTTCTTGGCGAATAGTCTATCCTCCTCTTTTAGTTCTTAGGTTATTTATTTAACAATTATAACCCTGTTTTTTGAACTTATCTATATTTTAAGATAAATATATAAGGTATTTATATACATATATTATTTATAATTTATAATATTTAATATATATAAAGTTATAATTAGTATATAAGTCATTAATTTTAACATTTAAAAACGTTGAACTGTTATTGTTAAAAATATTTATACAACTCATTTCATAATTAATTAATGGAAATAATGTAAAATTATTCTAAATCAAGTGTTACCATATGAAGGGGAACATAAACTAAATTCTGTTTCTTTTTTTTAACATTTAATATAGAAAGTTTTAACTTCACTCTTTTCATATCATATATTAAGTATCTTGTTCTACATTAAATATTTGGCTATTTATACATATTCTCTCTCTCTCTCTCTTTGAAGATTCAAGAAACAATGCGATTTTAATCCAGGCAAAATGATGAAAAATCACAAAGTCACGTCAGTCGAAAAGTGTTAATTTTCACGTGATACGTGACGTCGTGATGTTTGTGACGAATAAATGGGGAAACTGACCGTTTGGTATTCCAACAGTACGGACATTGAACGATACAGAGCACCTATGGTCATCGGCACGTGCTAACATATGGGCTTTAGGGCTTTGTCGGTATCCTGCGGTCTCTTTGCGGGGGTGGTAAATGGGATGTCATCGTGTTAAATGGCCCTGATACCCGCGAATCCATTCAAGGGATTCGCACGTTCACGTTCGCAAGATTCAAAACCAATTCTTGCGGCTAATTTCCATCGTTTATACGTTTAATTGCCTTTTCAAGCCACCTGGACTAGCGCTCCACAAAACCATTTCGTTCAATGGACTTTCAAATTGTCACATCTTCCCCGCATCTATCGGTGTCTATTGTTACGCGAAAATAGCATGTTATTTGTCACGCTGTAATCTGTACTGTTGACTCTCTTCTTTCTCATCTTCTGGAACAACTGAGATTCCACGTGCCTTTTGTCTTTTGACTACAATTGGAATTAAAATGTAATGCAATTATTGTACATGTAAATAATAAATTTTGGGCGATGAGTGAAAGTAACGATTGTTAGAAATTGAAATTAAATGTTACATTGTTCCACGGTTCCACGGTTCACAATTGCGAGAAGTAAAAAAGTCAGGGTTGTAGTTTCATGATGGAAAACTTGAAAACATGAAATTGCTTTCACAATAGGGGAAGACAAAAATTCATGAAATTTCAAATTCGCGTCAAATGTATTGCAATGTGATTTTATAACGACGAATAAGACAAGTTGTATCCCTTAGACCACAGTACCTTCGTTTCTATCTCGAAAATTCTTCAAGACTTTCCCTCCAAGGTTGCTTCTCCTTTTTCCGAAAATCGACTTTCTAATCGGCAACTGAACACTCTGTTACTTTATTCTTCCCTATTATTCTCTGACTCGTCTGGGAGTATCTCCTGTCTCGTTTTAATCGTCTAATTTCGCGTCATCTCGATCCCATCCGCACGAAATTCTTTTTGTCAATCTTCTCAGAAATTAGTCATCTTCTAATCGATGTTCTCAGTTTTTGTAACGATTGTACGATAACTAAGTACGTTCCATTGACCTGTCCTCTGAAGAGAAAACTCGAGAGGAGCTCACACAGCTGCGAATAAGCAACATTGAGCAACTTTCTCCTCCTCATGGAAGTATGATCGACAATAATGCACAATGCGATCGTGCTCGAACGGTGACCGTGACGAAAATCAATTTTCCCAGTACCATTTCGGGGCTTTACAACAGCCACCCGCAATCTTTGTCGGCAAACAGGAGCTCGTAAATTATGGCAGGAACGTCTCAATGTTTGCAGGACCCTCGCCTCGTATTCTCTCTACGTGTCTGGATAACGACATGTTAGACATGCATTCTGAATCTCAGTTAACTGGAATAGCTCTTTCAGACTATAGAGATCCCACGTATAAGAGATGCTCTTCCACTCTATCGAAATGTTTATTGCAAAAATCATCGCTGCTATTTGTTAGATTAAAACTGCGTACTATCGTTGAGGATGAATTACAATGAAATGCAGATGTTGTTGATGAGCTAAAAATTCGTTTATTTTCTTTTTTCTTTTTGTTTTCTTGTGCAAGTTTAAGGTTGCATGCACATCGAGTTCATTGGGACATGCGTGGATGGTATTTTATAGTATAGATTTGTGTCCATCAAGTTCTTCGGATGATTTTCTTTCGGGGAAATCGGGGAAAAAGGTTTCAAAATTTGTGCATTTGTATATAGAATGTGTCGAGTGAATATGTTGAACAGGGTTTTCACATTCGTTTCAAATTTGGCAGGTTCAGTTTTCAAATTTTATCTTCTTTCGTGCCCTATCCTTAATCCTGTCCTTATTTCATCTTGTGGCCAGTAATAATTCCTTCTTTTCCGGTTACTCTGAAAGGGTTTACTTGGCAGTGATCATCAACCATGTTGTGTAATCATTGGATTCATTGCTCTACGATCTTAACGTCGGTTAACATAGTATACACATTCCTGATTTATGACTCGCTTAGCAGGTAAAATCGACGCTATTTAGGCATTCAAATCTGTTTTCATTTCCAATGACGTTGTAATGAGAGGATGTCCATTATGTGAATTTTTGTTGAAATTGGAGAGTCTAGTACAAATTATAGAAATGTTTTTAATGTCGTCGTATTTCCCTTTTCCATTCTATCGTTTACTGAAGCTTTTAGTTACACTCGGTGTAAATTATACTGTAAATATAATTAAGCTCTGAGAGGGTTAGTAAGTATAAATTATACTGTAAGATAATCAGAGCTTTAGAATGTGCTTCTACTGAGAAAATGCAACAGTAATTTCAAAAGAAAAGTCGTTCTTCTGTGAACAATGGCACGCCCCATTCCTTCGTTCGATTTTGATCGAATCAGTTCAGACTTCATGGTGGTGTCTGAATTTTTTTAATAAAAATTTCTCCTTCAAGTGAAGTCACAGCGTAATTTCTCGAGTTTTTCTTCTTTTTTTTTTCTTTATTTTTCTAAGAGATGAAAGCTTTTAAACAGAGAGAGAGAGAGAGAGAGAGAAAGAGCCTTGTCTTCGAGCGATTCCTCGAATTCGCCAGATTTCATTCGGTTCCTTTATCCTTCACCTCGGATAGATACGTTTCCACGCGCGCGCACACAGTGATAACACTGATGCCTGAATACACTGAACATAGGAAGCACGTAAGGCTGTGGCCGTCGGGGCGCAGGTGGCGGCGTTCAAAGCCAATTATGCGAACGCGCCCCGACGTCGGCGTCGTTCTCGCAAATCCCTATCCTCGCGTTTAAACCCACATCGCGGAGAGAGGAGAGCTGCTCCACAGCTGGCAGAGACAGCTTCCAAAGAGTGGGAGAGAAGTTTAACTTGTCTACGCTATAACGGATTAACGGCCGCGATTTATTCGCAAGTAATTGCTTCCGCCCTTTAATTAACTCGCATTTATTTCACGTAATGGCGACCGCTTGCCAGCGGTACACGAACTTTTCAATGGGGGAGTGCTTCGATGGAAGTTGAAAGAAGAAGTCCTCCGCACCGTGGAATCTCGTTTCGCGAATGTCTGCGTCTATCTACGGATCCATTTGACATATATGACTTTGAATACAATTGTGTTTTGACACTGGAACTACTGGAGCGGTCATAATTTTTTTTTTTTTTTTTTTAGATATTATGTATACATTATAGATGCAAGATTTTTTTCTTCTTTTTTTAATGAAATGACTAAAAGTTTGTGTACATTTATATTGTATTTCTATTTTCTTCGCTTTAATATCTCTGATGAAAACTCGATGCTTTAGTCCTTGGTTTAGTTTCAGTGTCGAAAGACAGAGTTGGTACTGTATTTTTTTCCAATTATTGACAGAAACGAATTAAATTTCAGTGAGATGTTAATGTATAGATTTTTCGATGATCAAAAAATCTATCCTTTATATATCTTATGATTCTGTAACTGTACCAGTGAAAAATGATCGACAATTTTGTGTAAAAGAAAGATTCACTCGATTTCATTTTCAAGTGTGAGACTTCTACTTTGACAGTTGTCAGTTTATTTCTTTCGAAAATGATTCTACGTTTTATAACGGGTGGGAAGGTTGAGATACTCTATTCTTAAAAATTGTGAAAGTTCAAAACAATAAAAAACTTCTTTACGTAACTGAATTTAGCATTATTTTAAAGATTAAAGTCTCTCCCTTTACAACGATTTTTTCTTCCATCATTTTATTTCCAACGTTAAATATTAGAGTTAAACGACAAGAAACTCTAATATCTCGTACTAAATTCGATAAAATGGTTAAGAAAAAAATTGAATTTCAACGGCTCGTTGCAAAGAAGAGATTTTCGATCTTCAAGATCCTGGCGGATTTAATCGCGAAGAAAGTTTTTTAATGTTTCAACGAACTTTTGAATTCTTTCAATTTTCTGGAATAAAATATTCTCACTCTTTTACACACTGGATAACGTAAGATCATCTTCGAGAAGAACTCACGAGCATCAAAGTAGAGACTTCGCGTTTTAAAATGAGACAAAGTTGTACGTATGATTGTTGTACGATCATTTCTCAATTCTTTTTTTTTTGTGTCAATTATCGACAGTTTTTCGTTGTATCAATGAATGAGAATTAGAATTGATACCGTCTGAATTTCGAAAAGAAGAGAGAGATGGAGAGGGAGAGAGAGAAGAGATGGAATCTTGGGCAAACTGGGGCTGGCCAGAGACTCACGGTCGCCATTTCTGGAACGATAAAGTTTCCTGAGGGTTGACTTCTTATCTTTCCTATTATCGATAGTTGGCGACCGACCAACATGACCACAACATGGTCGCCATGGTTACTTTGGATACAGTTAATTCAAGAACCAAGGCAGTTTCCTAATCCCATCATACGTGCCATTATCGTGCTTTGCTATAAATAAGAACCAACTACTTTCTCATCTCTCACGAAAAACTTTCCAAGCCTTTCTTTCATCAAAAAGTTCGTCCCCGCGAAGAATCACATACTTGCCGCATCGTGATCATCGGGAAACGAGTTGCACACTCGATTAACTAAATTAACCGTGTCCAACTATCCAGAAGTTTGACGTGACTTCAAAATAGCAGAAGGTGAGAGAAAATTTCGCCAGATAATGTTGGAAAGATTTCTCAAACGATGCTCTTGCGTTGAGCTCTTATTTAATCTGGCAACAAAGTTTCAAGACTCCTTGCACTATTATTTCTCTGACACAAGTTTTGAAAATACTCTAGCGTCGATTGAAAGAGAAACGAACAAAGTTTCAAGACTTCTTGTACTTTTATTTCTTTGACACAAATTTTGAAAATACTCTAGCGTCGATTGAAAGAGAAACGAACAAAGTTTCAAGACTTCTTGTACTTTTATTTCTTTGACACAAATTTTGAAAATACTCTAGCGTCGATTGAAAGAGAAACGAACAAAGTTTCAAGACTTCTTGTACTTTTATTTCTTTGACACAAATTTTGAAAATACTCTAGCGTCGATTGAAAGAGAAACGAACAAAGTTTCAAGACTTTTTACAGTTTTATTCCTTTGATACAAATTTTAAAAATACTCTAGGGTCGATTGAAAGAGAAACAAACAAAGTTTCAAGATTTCTTGTACTTTTATTTCTTTGAAACAAATTTTGAAAATACTCTAGCGTCGATTGAAAGAGAAACGAACAAAGTTTCAAGACTTCTTGTACTTTTATTTCTTTGAAACAAATTTTGAAAATACTCTAGCGTCGATTGAAAGAGAAACGAACAAAGTTTCAAGACTTTTTACAGTTTTATTCCTTTGATACAAATTTTAAAAATACTCTAGGGTCGATTGAAAGAGAAACAAACAAAGTTTCAAGACTTCTTGTACTTTTATTTCTTTGACACAAATTTTGAAAATACTCTAGCGTCGATTGAAAGAGAAACAAACAAAGTTTCAAGACTTCTTGTACTTTTATTTCTTTGACACAAATTTTGAAAATACTCTAGCGTCGATTGAAAGAGAAACGAACGAAGTTTCAAGACTTTCTGCAGTTTTATTTTCCTGATTTGGAATTGCTCTAGCGACGTTTCTTCCCGAGAATCAATCAGCGATTAGAAATGGCAACTGAAATCTCTAACGAAACGAAGTAAGCAAGGTTCGCGCAATGTTCACGCGCCTGGCAGGCGATTCGTATTAGATCGATTGCCTGGACCGCCGTGCAAAGGGGATGCTCTCTGAGAAAATGAAAAGGCTGGAGGGCGATGATATCGCTGACGAGAGCCGCCGTATTGGCTGCCACCCAATCCAATTGGGTTGGCATACTCCCTCTAAACGAGTGATAACAGCACGTGCCGCCATCTTGGCTATTATATACCCACCAACCTTCGTTTCACCCTCCGCGAGGTGGGGTTCACCCGGGGAGATAAGAAAGGCTGCAGTGCCGTAATCAACCGGGCTCTACAACCTCCCCTCGAACGTGCTTAGCACGTACAGAATCTTCGAAACTCGCTCACAATCGGACCAGTATTTTCTAACAAAACGAGACTCCTTGGCTGTTTAGAAAATATTAGCTATTTCAGAGAGAGATTTCTCTGCAGTATAAGTAAATTCCGCCTCTCCCGAAATCTACCTCTCCTCGAACCCAGCGATTTATTCCAGGATATACATTCCAAGCAGAAAAGTTGAAGATTTCCTCTGGATCTAGAAAGAGGGGAAGGAACACGTTCTCAAAGATCTTGGGATAGGGGTGCAGCGCATGAATTCTGGAAGAGGGTCTCGTTTAATTTTGAAACAGTTTAAAGGTTCGTGCAATTCTCCGTTTCACGGTGAAATGTGGGAGGTCCAGATAAACGAAGACACATGGCAATTGCGGCTCGATAAAGCCGATCCTGGTGGAATCGTGAATCACGAGGAACAGGGCGAACAGTGTAGACGGTAGATTTATCGTTTTCTACGTTTCCTTTCCGTTTCTTTCCCATGATATCACCAGCAATTGCTCTGTCTTCCGGTTCTGTGTTCCTCCAGCCAATGCGAAAAGTAATCTCGTCATTACTCGAGCAGCTTAATCGAACATTGGTGCACGACGTTTTTCAAACTTCTAAGTGGATTTTTCAGTTTACAAGTGGATTCTTTTCAATTTACGCCTATTTGGGTCTTTCTTTGTTTCCACCCTTACAAGGGTTCGTTGTATTCTGATGAATTCAGTTAGTTAAGTCCTTTAATCCAAATTTTCCAATGAAAGTTTCCTATCTACGCCTACCAACTTACTAATCTACCTAATCTGTTAATTACAGTCTACTATAGAATCATAAATAGCCTATTAGCTGATGATCCAGTGTAATTTAACTACCAGCCTATAATTCACCTACCTAGTACAATCACATTACAAGTAACCAACAACAAATAATTCATCGTACCAAACAATACATTTTCAGAATTATCCCACAATCAAATTCTTTTCTATTTACAAAGAGAACGTTCAATTTCTCCCCAAGAACAATTTTCCATTTTATATAGATTTTCAAGCCTTTTTCTTTTCCCGCATCCTTTGACTAGGATTTTCATTTGTTGAAGTACTCCCTCCTCTTATGAGAGTTTGCTTTTTTTTTCTAATTTTCTCAGCAAACTAGTCTAATGGCATTTGTAGGCTTACATATTACAATTTATTTCAATTTCTCTCTTTGTAAATCAAAATTCTATAACTTTGTTTTTGTATAGTTCTTCTTCTCAGAAATCATTACCTATCCCTCAAAATTGTGCTTGTTTTTAAATTTTCTTGGGCTAAATAATCAAACGACTCAGATTAACGCACTGACGTGACATTTTGCAATTCATTTCAATTTTTTTATAATGGTGGTAGTGACAACGTCTCTCCAAGTAAATCAGAATTCTGTAACTTTGTTTCGGTGTTTTTATTTTTCTGGCATTTTCCTCCATTACCAATACTATCTCCAATCGGTACTCCCTGGAGTACCACAGATTAAGAACCGTCGATCTACAGTCTAGAGGTGTAATCTATATTATACAAGTGCAATCTCGTCGTATTACTTCTAATCGAATTGCTTGTTTTTTCCCCCGGAGGATCGCGCGCCACTTGTCAAAGAGTCGAAGCACGGTGAGCGTAGACGAACAATGGTTCACGTGGCCTTGACACAATATTTTGACTGCAAGGATCCGCCACGGGGCAACACCACCCAGTATCCTCGCCCATGGGTGGCGGAGCCCATGGCTAATTCTCCAAATCCGAGAACTCTAACGGCGTGACTGTCCTCGCATCACCTACCTGGGTATCGTCTTCGACGTTCTTCCCTCTCGATCTTGCCACATTACTTTGCATCTCCCGGTGAGACTGTTGTGACTTCTCCAGACACTGTTTTGTCAACGAATGTTCTACCACTTTCACGATAATTCGACGCAGCGAATGCTTTTCACTACTTTTTCTGCACGAGCTCATCCGTCTTGGGACGGATCATCACGGATTATCGCAGATCGTGACACTATTTTCGTTCCCTATTGTTAGCTTCTTAGTCACCGTGCTAGATTAACTTTAGAATTAGAAAGCGAAACTCTTCTTCTTCGGTTTCCATCGTCACAAATCTTCCCTGTTCATCGTCCTCCACTTCTTCCCGACTTTCTCGTCGCAATTATTTTTGGAAGGTAATCGCGAAATGCGTTAAAGTCGCCGGGAAGTGAGCTGCAAAAATTATCCTCCACCACTGCGAGCCAATCGATCAAATTTTCCAATTTTCCAACTCGCCGCTGCCCTCTTCGTTACTGTCGAATTCATCATTCTATCTGGGATTAAGTGGATCGCTCTTTCCCGTTTGATTGGATTTTCTTATCGGAGTAAAACGTCAACGTGCAAATTTAACGGAATTTCATGGTATGGAATACTAGAATAAATCATCGTAGTTGATTTTTTTCTTTTTTTTTTTTTCTTTTTTTTTTTTTTTTTGAAAAGAATTTTCACTCAAATATTGGACAAAGTTTCAAATTTTTTTTCTTAACGTGTTGTATAACTGTGATAGAAATCTTGATAGGTATAATCAAAGTCATATGGAATTTCTTCGAATGGTAAAAAAATTAAATGTGGACGATTAAATTCTGAAGAAAGAAGTCCCCAGAAAAAAAAAAAGAAAATTTAACTATTCGTTTCAATTAAAAAAAAGTCCCAAACTTCACTGTTTAACATAGTGATTCAATCTTTTAGACAGGTACAATCGATCATTTCAAGTTACCATGACTGACAGCTGTGAACAACCATATCGATTATACGATCAGTGTAGTAATCATTCGCAAACAATTGCTAGATAATTGTTTTAGATATTTTTGGTAGATTTTACTAATTATTACTGATAAAAGTCGCGTTGCGAGCAGCAGCAGCGAGCAATCATAAGGCCAATAAAAATTCGGAAGCTCGTCAAGCAGGTGACAGTTGCGGGACGACGTAAAGGGCGACGTAACAGGGTCGTAAATGTCTTTTTCTTTTTTTTCTTTTTTTTTGAACCGGTCAAACGACGCGTTTATGCTGTTCCAATAAAACTTTCTTGCTTCGGCTTTCGGTCAAGGGCAGCCGTTGTCGTCGTCGCGGGGGTTTGCCCATTTTCTCCCTGAGCTTGGAAAAAAGGAGAAAGGAGAAAGAAGGGTGGAACACTGAGATCGAAAAAGTGGCGCGTGCCTCGCCACAGGGTGGCCGTTAAATATTTTGGAAATATTGACCGAGTCGCCTAGATTCGGGAAGACACGAGAAAAGAAGATTTATGCTCCCGACACACCAACCTAGTTTCGCTATTTAACTTTTTCTTTCAACGGTGATTGCTTCCAAGGACGAACCTTACGAAGCAACCATCTTTCTCTTCTCGCAGCAACCGGCCAGCTTCGAAAGGTTTGCATTCACGGTTTCGTCGACATTCAAATCGTTGATCATCCCCTCGTGATTTTATTCAAAGATAATTCTGTCGAGAGAGGGGCGTGGAAACTGGAGGACGAAGAAAAGGAGAATTGAATATTCCTATTCGAAGGGAAACTGAAGCTGTGTCAAAGCGAGTTTCCTCCTCTTCTTTCCCTCCCAGATGACGAACTATTCTGCCAACACGTGCAGACTAGCCATTGTCACACGTATTTGCTTCAAGGGGGTTGAAAAAAATCGACTTTTTTGAGATTTTTTTCTAAGAAAACCATGACACATTTTGGTATGCAGTTCCCGCAGATTTATTCATACTTAAAGTGTATTTGCAATTTTTTTTTTTTTTTTAACGAAATTAATGAAAGCCGTGGAAATTATATAGCCTCAGGTAAAGGTAAATGTTTCTAAAGATAGGTTCGAATGACTGACGTGATTCCGGTTCACCTGGTCATTCGAGACTAAAAAACCAAAATGCATCTTGATTAGTATAAATATGGTTATCGCGTGAACCACGGAAACAGCGAAATTTCGAAAATTAAAGAAATGGCAGTATATTGAAGTTGAAATGTCGATTTTCCTTGTGCTTTTCGTCTGTTGGATGGTAAGAAAAAAATAGAAAAGAACATCAGATTTTGAAATCCGTGGTTCGTGGGATAAAGGTTACATCTGGTGAAGATCTCCCTCAAATTTCAAGTCAGTCGGTCAATTAAAACGTGAGATATCCCCTCAGTATAAAAAAAATGGATTTGAGAAAACTACATTTGAAGTTCTTGTACAAAAATATTCATACTTACAATCAGTCGAGCAGCACAAAGAATAAAATATTATAAAATAATAATAATATAAAAATAAGTAATGATATTATAAAATAGTGTTGGATGACCAACCCAGACAATATTGGATCTATGCTAATAATGACAGCGAGCTAGCAACAGTCCACATAAAAGTGGACTGTGAACAGTTAGTCATAAGGGCAAGATACTTGGTCATCCATGTTTCTTCCCTTTCCACTTGAGGATGATAACCAAATATATAAGGACATGTTTCACAGTAGAGAGTTAGAATACTACAGTAAGGTTAGACAGAATAGAATACTACAGTAAAGTCAGACAAAATAGAATACTACAGTAAGGTTAGACAGAATAGAATATTGCAGTAAAGTCAAACAGAATAGAATACTACAGTAAAGTTAGACAGAATAGAATACTACAGTAGAGAGAGACAGACTAGAAGATCACAGAACATTCTATATCATTCTATATCTTCCTACATCATATACGACCACGAACAAGGAATAAACTCTTCAAAATTATAAGCGTGTTGACTCCATTACACGGAATCCAACAATAGAATATTTTTTTGAGAAAAACACGTTTGAAGTTTTTGTTACCCGTTGTACAAAAATATCCATACTTACATACGTTGCCAGCAGTACACCGTTACACTATATATTTTACACTATATTTATTAATTACTCTGTAATTTTGCTAATTAAAAAGTAATTAAAAATTGATTTTCTATGCCGGATTACCAGAACACTCACTTTATCGATTCGTGGAAAAATACTTTTCTGTACTTTTCTCTCTTCGTGCACGTGTTAGTAGGCGATCGATTCGGCTCTTTGCAATTTACAACTGGTTCAGTGTCTCAACTTTGTCACATTCCATTTAAAAGTGTCACGAATCTATAATTTTTGTTGCAAAAATTGGGGTTCGGGCCGCGTCTGGAGGCTGCCAAAAGAAGGGTACAATTCTTCAACTGCCATTTTGACTCACAGGCCTTAACCCTTCGCCTACTGTGTTACAGTTTTGACCTATGCTTGTGTTAGTGATCGCACTAACGCACGAGCATCGTGTGGCTGTGCTTGCCATGTGTTTGCCAAATTGTCGAAGTGACGACAAATAAAGACGAAAAAAAATCAGTTTCTGGTAACGTTCTGAAGGAAAAGAAGCGAATCGAAGCAATTTTTTTACTTCATATTTTAGCGTTTTCATTGTTGTTTTGGTATTTAACAGTTTGTATTATTTCTGTTTTTAGTATTTAGTATTTTACACTATTTTTCTATTATTTCATATTATTTCTGTATTTACCATTTAGATTTCAATACTTTACCATTTTTATTATCGATTTACTGTCTTTATTATTATTTTTGTTCTTTTCGTTACTTTTTTCCGTTGTTTCTATTTGTCTCTTTCTTCGCCTTCTTTCGCTCAACCTGCACAAGACGTTCCTGACAGTGAATGACATAAATGTGCAGTAAATATACATAACTTTATTATTCATGTGACTATTATTTGTTCCTTATACCTGTATGAGTCGGGTGTCTGTGTCGGTCACTGTGTTGGTACAATATCGGTGAGGGCCCTAAATATGTATTAGTGTGGGTCAAAATGATTCTGGCAAAGATTAAAAAAATTAATATATATATATATATACTACTTTCGAAAACAACATAAATCTCTTGCATTCTTCGATTTATTGCTCGCTTATTCGTCATTATCTCCGCTACTTTCATTCACTGATCGTCGTGAACAAATTTTTTGATAATTGACACTATCACACGAATCTTTCGAATAATAGGAATACATAAGATCATATGGAAACATTCTTCGACAATATCCATTCCTAATGGTCCTTACTCTTTCTCGTCCTCACAGTTTATTGCTCTTCATTCTTCGTTCGTCAATCGATTATATCTTTGTGAATGATAAAATTGTAAATATTTTACAATTATTGGCAGCAATTTCATTATTACTGCGACAATAGACTATACATTTAATATCGTTATAATTGTTTTCTTGGTATTAAGCATCGAAGGTCCACGTGGTATCATTGAAAATGTTGATAGCCAGTTAACAGGATTTCATATTGTATGTTGTATTATTGTATAAGCTGTTTGACGTTGAAAAGGGAATATTTTAGGAAAGTAATGGAACCTATCACAAAACACAAAAGCGGCATAAATGCACGAATATTCCATCTTATTCTACACTCGCATGATTTTATCTACAATTCATCTCTTGGCCATAAAGTTGAAAGTTGAAGTGTGCGAAAAAGCAATATCTCTCCCATTTGTTCGACTTAGTATACATGGCATCGGTGATTCCCATTAATGTGCGATTAATGGTGGCCATGGTGAGGCAAGATATATCTCATTTCGTAATAATCTCCACTTATCTGTCTTTTCATTTGCCTTTGTAACAAATTTTTGATAATATAAAGAAAATTATAACAGATCCTTTTTCACGACGAAGCAAACGTTTGAAACGTTTGAAAAACTCTTTTAATTGCTTGTCGATTGACCTCCGTTTCAAACATTCGTCTGTACGTTTATTGAAAATAATGGACAGTGATTGTACATAATAATTACTTGCTTCAGGTTTTTTTTCTCCCTTGGTCCTAGGTACGTCAATTCGAATTTGAAGATTATAATTGAACGTAATTATCTGCAGATCAGCGAAACACGATGCATTTATTACACGAAGCAAGCAAACCAGCAAATGGATCACCGATAGGATTCGGTATCTTCGTAATTTATCAAATTCCATCACCAGCGAGTGAACAATTCGCCCTCGTTATTTTCCATTAATACATGCTAATCGAGGAGTCATATACCACCCGCACAAATAATGCTGGCCACCTTGATCGACTGCAAACAACCGTGTCGTAGCGAATACAGCAATTTCCAAGGTTAACTCGATGAATGAGCCGAAAGAGCGCTCCCGCTCGTCGAGGTAACAGCTGAGGTAACGACCAAAGATAGGCCTGAGAGGTTTAGTTTACGTGAGAGCTACTGTGTGCCCCAGGTTTTCGATGATTTACTGAAGCTCAGCGCATAAAGCAGCCACGAGGTAGCCCCATAAAATAATAAACCATCTATTAGGCCGTTTCCTGGTCTAGGATTCTGCAACTGTTACGGTTATACACGCCGTGTCTTTTTGCAATCATAAACACGACAGCTTCACGGTTTCCTTGTTATTTATAACAGGCGAGACTAAACGACCAGAAAGTGGAAAGCTTCGCCCAACAACCCACTGGATTTCTTCTTCGATCTCTCCTCAATGCATAATGTGTCCGACACTTTAAATCGATGAGCCTTTTCTCTCTCTCTCTCTCTCTCTCTCTCAACGTATCTACCTACCTTGGTCCCGCTCTTACAATTACAGTCGTTCAACTTTTTGCATTATAACGTTCGACCACATTCGCGGTGGTGGTCGCAGGCCTTTCACGAATGATTGTTCGCGTAATTGAAAAAAGATATTCGAAGACAATTGACGTGATGTGAAGTGTCGAGCCTTCGATGTTTCAATTCGATGCCCGTGAAAATTATTATTACCATCCGTCCATTTATGTGATTGTTTATTTAGTCAGAGAGTAAACGAGGTGCTCTCTGCGAATTATCCCAGAGACTCTTTCAGAGCTCGAAACTCAAGGAGTTATATTATGGTAGAGGGTTTCATCTCTTGGGAATTTTTTCCCCTCAGTTTCCAATAAACGCTCTTAACCTTCGAAGACCGACGAATGAGAATTGAAAATTGAAATTCAGCACACCGAAATTTCCTTTCGTCATAATACCCACCGCGAGCGTAATTAGTATTTTAACTCGTCGATTAGTATCTCGAAGGATTAATGATGATCATTCCTCTCCTTGGTTAATTAATCTTCGTCCATACGAATATTGATGCTACACAAACCCAATGGCAGCTATTTGTTTTCGATGTATCGAATTTATGCCAAAAGTCTCTACGGTTTTTGTGTATGTTTTTCGAAATTGTTAAGAAAGAAAAAAAATGTTCGATCGTCAATCCGTAGTAAATGCTACGCTAAAGATACGTGCCAAGTTTATTTTATTTTATTTTTTTTTTTTTTTACTTATATCGCGGCTCGCAGTTCTTACAATTCACAACTAAACTGAATCCAAGTTCTCTGATATTCGATTCACCAAAACTAATATTTGTGATTAACTGCTTGAAGCTTTAAACAAATGTGATACAAATTCAACGATACAAATCCGTTGGATTTATTATTTACACCCCAAAAAAATACGTCGTTTTAAAGGCTAGGACCTTTTCCATCTCATTTCCAAGACTTCAAACAAAAGGAGTCGATTTCTTTCAAAATTTCAAACTGTCTCTGACCCTCTTAATCTTCTCTCGGTTGATAATCCCCGTCAATTATCGTACGAGGACATCAGCCGTCCTGATACTTTGCGAACGACCGCAAGCGTGTGTCTTTTCAGAGGCGCGTAAAGAGGTAAAGTTACATAAAGTCGCAAATCTCATCAGGACGCACATAGGTTGATCGTAAAACGAGGCGAAGGGCTTCTATACCGTTCATTCCGTGCCAGGTAATAAAGGTTAGAGGATAGAGTGAGAGAGAGAGGGAGCAAAATCTCCGGGGCTATAGGTGAGTTAATTCCATCAAGGGAGACCTGATTCATTATCCAATATCGGGTCTCGTAAATCCTGGCTAGGCCAAATAAATTATCGCCGTGGAACCTCGTCGCGCTGACCTCCCTTGCTTTCATGGATTTCCACGACGTACGTGGGATATCCACTTTCACAGCTCTGTCTCTGCCCGTGCTCCGAGAAAACTTCTCTCATTTTTGTTCTACGGCGATGAAACGTCAGTACGAAATGTCAGCCGACATTAAAACTAATGAAAACAGATAAACTTTCAGTGAAAGTTAAAGTAAAAAAGAAAATGGGGAATTTACACGTACACTCATTTAAATCTCGAAAGGTACAGTGTTTCACATCTGTAAATATTACGAGTTGCTTATCGATCAATCTTTGTTTGTCGGCCGTAAGAGGGGTTCCATGATCTGAAGAATCGAATGAAACTCGGCAATTTGGTTTTCCATGCTGTGATAATGGCAGACCCTCGTTCGTCCTTGCGTGTCTGCGGCCAGAAATGACGAGAGAGCGTTGCTCCTTTGCACAAATGCTGAAAAGTTGCGGGCTAAAGACACAATCGAGGTCGTAAATTTCTTTTTTCTTTTTTTTTTTTTTTCTCGAAAAAAATCCCTGCACAAGGAAACGACGCGTTTATGTATTTCAGCTCCTCCGCAAATACCATCGCAGCCAGGTCGTTTTTTTTTTTTTATGTTCTACCGATGGTTTAATCGATCCCTTCGTCGAATTTTTCAAAACCTCACAGAAAAGAAACAAAAAGAAAGAAGGAAAGAAACAAAAACACCGAAGATTTCCAGTACGAAAATATACATTTCACTATACTGTGGTAATAATTGCTGAAAATATACGCTCAGTAAGTGTAAGATTGCCAATGAGAAACTTATCGAAGGACAAGCTGTAATTGCTGCAAAATTGTCGGATCTTACAATTTTTCAAAGGAGATCTTCAATGGGAACGAAATATTTCATTAGTAGAATTCCGTTTCGGACAGTAAACGGTTTTCAGTTTCGAGTAGTTGAAAAGTCATTTTGTCAGAGTAGACGTTCCTCGGTCATGTCCCCAATCATGCAACAATGGAGTTGCAGGAGGTAAGTTTTTGAGAATTACCGCGTTTTGGAGCTAATTAAACAAGGTCGTTGCTGATGGTTATAGCTCCTCAGTAGTAAATCTCCGGATGGTTTTATTTTGGTTTATTATCTTTCTGCACCTACCTACTCTTTTTGCCACCTCGACCTTTCCAGATTAAGTAAAAATCGGTAATATTGCGTAAAAATCATCGTCTCCGCATTGTTCGTTTCGTTTCCGATGTTTTCACACAAATTCATCGGTATTTTTCTTTTTTTTTTTTTTTTTTTTTCTTTCGAGGAAGTTGCACTTCGAGGGATCTGGACAGTTTGAGATTTTCGAAAAATCGATCTTTCTTTTATTTTTTTTTATTTGTTTGAAATAGTAGTTCGAAGTCTTCTCGTCGGGGACACATCTATCGTAGTTTCCCACAGTACACCAATGGTACGTGAATTAGATTCACGAATTAATTCCCACAGTCGGTGGCCGATAGCAGCGTCGATAATCGATCGACGAGAGTCGATCGAAACGTACAGAGGAAAACTTGAATGGATCGGTCACGGTTTCTATCGAGGATCAGCTCGGAGCTAATATGTTCGCAGTTATTTATTGGCACCCGCCACGCATTCGGATTCGACATGCCTGCCTCGTTTATGAGGGAAATATTATGCCACGAGATATCGAGCTGCCGATTAGAATCGTACATCGTTCGCGTGAAATTGACTCGGAACGATCGGATCCCGTTCGTTATTCGTCGCTTGGAGAATTCGACACAGATTCGAGAATTTTTCCATATGATAATGATACAATAGAATCAGGGATTTTAACCGATCCCCTCCCCTCAATATGGAGGAAACGTGCGTTTTATATTGCACTTTTATATTGACTGAAAATTGAAAAAAATGGCAGAGGAGGAATTTTACTGTTTTTTTTTTTTTTTATACGAATTGTTCAAAATGTCCAAAGATTCTAGAAAGCAAATATAACATTCAATCCCGTTTTCGAGAAATTTCTCTTCGTACACACAGGGTGTTTCGTAACTTTCGGGACCCACTTCGAGATTGTCAAATAATGAAAAATAAGTCACATAAATATATGTCCCATCTGTCTTTGTTTATGAGATATAATGAATTTTATAAACAGAGGAAACTCTCTTTCCACAGACCGCAATAGTTCGTTGGCAAGAATTCGCACCGTTTACAAATAATACTTACTTGATATCTTTCGTCCGTCTATTTGAAGAGTCAGCAAATTTCGCAATACTCTCTAAATCAGTTCTTACTAATGATCGTGACACATGTCGTTTAAGATCGTGTTTGAAGTGATAATGGAGCGTTATTCTAATTTAGAAATGACAGATATGCATCTGATGTATGGGCTCGCTATGTGCAATGCGAGTAAAGCAAGACGTTTATACTCGGAATATATTCTCCCCAATTGAAAACATTTCAGTGAATACACGAACGTCTACGAGAGAAGAAGCTCATACACTGGCAGACCGATTAATGAAAATTCTAGATTTGAAGACAGTGTGGAGAATTTTGCGAGAACAGCAATCATACCCGTACCATTTTCAGCGAGTACCAAGGACTTACTGAAACTGATTTTCAACCTAGGGTAGTTTTTTGTACTTGGTTTCTGCAAATACGTGAACTTTTCACTGATGAAGCTAGTTTTAGAGATGGTATATTCAATTTTATTGTACATAACCTACATGTTATTGTGCATTCAAGACATCAACACCAGTTTAGTTTAAACGTACGGGCAGGAATAATTGATGAATTTTGGACCTTTTTTTCTTGATGGGAAACTAACAGGCACAAAGTACGTTGATTTTTTTGAGCACGCGTTTACACGAAATATTAGAGGAAGTTCCAGTCGATATTAGACTTTGTATGCGGTTAATATATATATATATATTAATATATTATATTATATTATATTATATATATTAATATATTATATTATATTATATATATTAATATATTATATTATATTGTATATATTATATATAATATATTATATACACGTTTCGAGGATCTTTTGTAAAAGTAATTAAAACAGAAAATTCATTGTATCTCATAAACGAAGACAGGACATACATTTATACGATTTTTTTTCATTATTTTTAGGCGTACAATCAGCTCCCGAAGTGGGTCCCACATGTTACGGAACACCCTGTATATAAAACATTTCGCTTCCTCTTTTTTTTTTTTTTTTTGAACCATAATGGCCGTGCTCCCGCCTTTCTATCATGGCTCGTTAAAACGTTTACACGAAACGAGAATGGCAAAAATTGTTTTCGTAGGACGACGCGAGCTTTTTCTTTACAAGGAGAAAGCTCAGCACATCGTAAAAACCGGGCGAATATTTTTCCAACAGTGCGAGAACGAGCGAGTTTTTTCAAATCTTCGCGCGACCGGCAGCGGTACTGCTTTTTTTTCTGGATCAAAAAACTGTCGGGCTGGTGGAGAAAAAACGGTACAAAAACCGGGACAAAAACTAGGCCTTGCCTTAGGGTTGGAGCTTCCTACGTGGAAGAAAAAGGAAAAGAAAAAAAAAGAAGAAGTTCGCTGCGAGAAAAGGGTTAACTTTTTCGAATGGACGCTAACAGGATACTTCATGGGCCCCGTAAAACGCCACGTTTTTTTTTTTCTTTCTTTCGCACAGAGAAAAGAAAAAGAGAAAAAAGCGACGACGCAGCCAAATCATTCGGTTTGTACCATTTATGGCTATAACCTTTATAGCTACGAATGGCTTCTGTTACCTAACAGACTTCTATGGAGGTATCAAAGGACCCCTCAGTCAAACCATCCTGCCAATTGTCATACTTCTTTCTTTTTTTTTTTTTTTTTTTTTTTTCATTAATATATAGCACGAATTGTTCGTTTCACAAAGTCAGAATCTCTTCGGCCTGTTTCCTGTTAATTTCCCAATTCGCTTGATCTCAATTGAGATATTTATCATGCTGCTGGATTTCCGGAGGATTAAACGTGAAACGTTTCGACGTGAAATCTCAGAGATAAACCGAGTCGAGAGAAAGGTACCCTGCTCGTAATGGTTCGATCACAGCGGGGCGAAAATGTCTCCCTCGTTTTGTGCGAAAACGGCACGGGGTGCCCCGCAGAACGAAACGCCTCCACGCTTTCACGACTAATCGGTAGCTTCTTTCAGTAGTTTTGACTTTTCAATTAGCCACAGGCTCGCCTTCACCCAAATATTGTGCCTAATGTCCTTTCGTCACAGCATCTTTCTACTTGTCAGTTTTCGAAAAATTTCCCAAAACTCTCCACCCATAGTTGAACGAACGCTTTAACGTACAGAAGTCTACGACTTCTGAATTCCATTTCCGTAAAGTAAACGGTGGAAATTAAACGAAGGGAAAAAGGTTGAGGATTCGGTTGGTCTTGATTTCTCGTAGTCGAGGATCTTTTCAATGAGCGAAATTGTGAGACATAATTCTTCTTATTCTTCTTCTTGTGTCATCTCTCATGTTGATAAATATTAACTCTGAATCGATGAAGTTGCGAGATATAATCGCAATTATTTTCAACGAGTGAAATATAACGAGACATAATTTTAATTAAGCCGCCTTCTCTTGCATTCTCATGTCATCTCACATTCACGAATTTGTGTCAATCCACGAATCAGAATCTCAGAATGAAGTAGCAACTCCCAAAAAAAAAAAAAAAAAAAAAAAAAAAACAGAAACTTTCTTCGATGATCAGACAGTCGAGGAATCCTAGATCCGATTCCGACAAAAATTCGACTTCACCGTGTCGACATTTCATCGGTATCGTCTGTATGCCAACTTTGTCGAACATTTCTAGGCGTACAGGTCGCGCGAAAATTCGAAATTCGATTCGCTGAGGACAGGTTTTGCTGGGGAGTGTCCGGGTGTTTCGGGTGTGTAACTCGTGTAGACACGTAGCTGCGGATCGTAGCTATGGGAGGTCTATGGAGACGTGACCAGAAGCTGTCAACATCACTCTCCGCCGACGAGAGATAAACTCGATCACGGTTTAAGCCCGCCTCAAAAATCCTGGTTTCCTTCGAACGGCGACAAAAAAGATTCGGTCTTGTGAAGCGTTCGCTGCGGTCGCAACGAGACCCATCCCAACCCCCCCAACTTCCCCTTTAAATATCCGTAAAACTGCAAAGATCTTTTAGATCTGAATCCAGCAAAACCACCATGTACCAAGATCTCTGTTTCCTCGCTACTAAATATAGCGTTTTACTAGATTGGAACAGCCGAAAGAATTCGAAGACTTTGGAATCTGATATTATTATTAAGAAATAGAAGATTGTGAAGTTGGATAACTCTCGAATTTGAAAGTTAAGAAAATTTGAGAATTGAGACACTGAAAAATTGGGGATTTCAATTCTGAAAGAGATTGTTAACACTGAAAAGGAATTGACTTGAAAATATCGAATTTATTGATGAGAAATTGCAAGGATCATGCTACAATTCCAACACAGCGTCAAGATTCGTTTCTTTATACTTATTTTATAATTTATATAAAAATATATATATATATAAATATAAATATAAAAATATATATAAAATATATTATATATATGAATATAAATATAAAAATATATATAAAATACATAATATACATAGATATAAATATCAAAAAATATATAAAACATTATATATATAAATATAAATATAAAGAGATATATTATATATATAAATATAAATATAAAAAAATATATTATATATATATAAATATAAATATAAAAAGATATATATATATAAATATGAATATAAAAAGATATATTATATATATAAATGTAAATATAAAAAGATATATATATAAATATGAATATAAAAAGATATATTATATATATAAATATAAATATGAAAAGATATATTATATAAATATAAATATAAAAAGATATATATATATATAAATATGAATATAAAAAGATATATATATAAATATAAATATGAAAAGATATATTATACATATAAATATAAATATAAAAAGATATGTTATATATATATAAATATAAATATAAAAAGATATATTATACATATAAATATAAATATAAAAAGATATATTATATATATATAAATATAAAAAGATATATATATATAAATATGAATATGAAAAGATATATTATATATATAAATATAAATATAAAAAGATATGTTATATATATAAATATAGATATAAAAAAATTTGTATATATAAATATATACATAAAAAATATTATACATATAAATGTTGGATGTAGTACATACGTCTCCAATAAATAACGCGTTATTATCTGCGTGCGAAGCTCGAGGCAATCGTATGCTTATTATCTTGACGCAGGAAGACTGTTCGCAATCGACCCCCTCGGACAATACTGCAAATAGATTGTTAGGAAACAGTCGTTTAAACGTCACCTAATGGCTCGTCAGATAAGATAATGCAATTTCACGATCGACCGTGATTCCTTGAAAAGATGGCCACCAGAGGGTGACGACCTACTGAACCGGAGGGTCCTCCTCCGTCGTAATTTCGAAGGGACGGACTTGTATATTGGGGGATGATCCTTCCATCCAAGGTATAAATTGGATATTAATATTTAATGAACTCGTTCCGATCCTGAGAGAGGAAGAAAATGATCGATCTTACGATTTGATAGGGGTTGATTTTTATTCATCAACTTTTCTTTCTTTAAATATATATATATATATATATATTTTTTTGTTTATCCGAATAAAATTCGATTTGAATTCTTCGTGAGTGCACAAGCAATTTTTCAAAAAAAAAAAAATATATATATATATATCTAAGTACAAACATATATATAATATATTTAAATTTATATTTAGATATATATATATATATTTTTTGGAAAATTGCTTGTACACTCACGAAGAATTCAAATCGAATTTCATTCGGATAAAATAGTCTTGATTGTTTAATAAATTGCACGGATTTTCCTAGTTCGAAAATATTTTGACTTCCTTCCGGCCTCCAAAAACGAACCGAACGAAACGGAAAAGTTGAGGGGGAACAAAACGAAAAAGAGAGAAAAAATCCAAGTTGGATTATCCAACGTGCTGATAGTTATCTCCGTGACTACTTGACCGTCGAAAAAAGCTAAACGCTCTCCGGTAATAGGTTTACAGGTAGATAATATAACGCTTAAATATTTTATATTTTCTGAACGAAACCCTCGTACCCCGACTCTATTGACAGTTCTTTCCCCAAATTTTTTCGATGATTCTTTTACGAACAGCCGACAAAATGGCTCGTTTCATATTTTACGATGGCTGATAAGCGTAGTGATTTTTCTTTCTTCTTACCCTCTATCCTCCGCAGTTTAAAAAATTTTATGATTTTACGAGTGACAGGTATCTCGCCTCCTCGTTGTAGCTGCAATTTCGTTTTGCAACTGTCTATTGGCAACGTTATCTGTCAATAAAACTTTTCAGCATGCGCTATACCTTTTGCAAACATTTTCCTGATTATAATAATAATAAAATGTTTTTTACCGTAATTCAATTAGAAATTCAGCGAGGTACGACCGTCAAAACTGTTACCTTCTCTATTGCTATCCACATATTATTATCTACTGATTGTCCATAAATCTTAAATTTTACGTAATTTAAAAAATTGCAAAGTATGTACAGGGTGTCTCGTTTGAATTAAATATCTCACAAATTAATTTCTTTTTTGTTTCTTTATAAAGAACGTCGAACTGCGTCGGCTGATGTAATAATAAAGAAAACATATGGTTCTAAAAAAAATGAACTTGACCTTGAGATCTTGAAAAAATCAGATCTGGGAATCATAAGTTGTCCCCTTAGGGTTAATGAAATATATTCTATCTCATATATATATATATATATGTGTATATATATGTATATATATATATGTGTGTGTGTGTGTATATATATATGTATATATATGTATATATATGTATTGTAATGTAATTATATTATAAATTGTAATCTCATATATATGTATATTGTAAATATATATCGTATATATATTGTAATCTCATATATATATATATATATATATATATATTGTAAATATTATAAATTTAAAATTTTAATAAAAATGTTTTTTTACGAGACCCTATAGAATTTTATACGAATTTGTAATGCGACTTCTTACAAAATCGCAACAATTTCAATGCTTTGTGGAAATCGTATTATCGCTACAAAGTCTAGAATTTACAACAGTCGATGGGAGAAGGAACGACACGCGCGATCAGTCTTGTAAAAATTGAAGGAATCGTTCGGTCTGTTTGTGAACACGTTTGCTCACCCTAGTGCGGGTCTCAATACAGTCCGTAAGGGTGAATGAGTGGAGCGTGGGTGGTTCGCACAGTTGAACCTCAATTGTCAAACGGGTGGCATTTATGCGGAATTATCTCGTTTCCCCACGTTGAATCGTTCGAATGAGTTAATTGTCCACGGCACATCCCTTCAAGAAGGACGTAAACGACAACCTTCGACTTGATTTACTGTTTAAGCTATTTATATCTATTCGACACATGGTATAAACTCGCTCTTCCATATTCTCTCGGAAAGCTACTAGTTTCTGTCTGTCTCTTTTAGACGAGTTACCGTGAATCTTCGTCTCGTCGTTTGAAAATTTAATATTCATTTCCACAGAGAAATAATTCCAGTCGATGGAAAATAAAAGTTGTTTATATGAAATTTTATTTCTTTTCTTTTTTTCAAGGAAGTTGATCTTAAATATCTGACTTTGGGTTTGTTTTAACGTTTAGCGCAAGGATGTTCGCGTGGAAGAAATTTCCTTCGTTTCGTAATTTTCATTTTATAGCTCACCTTTGCTTATAAAACTCTTTGATAAATTTAAAATAATAGTGACGAATGAAGACGATTTATTCTAGGAAAAGTAACGATACTGAAAGCTCATTTAGATTTTACATATTGCAGTCGCGGTATCGTTCGTCTATTAATAAGCGAACGAATGTAAAATTTCTCGTCTTCTGTCGTACGAGACGAGGTTGTTTAATAACTCTGTAGAAAATGAGAATCATTCGAAATTGGAAGTGTCATGGAAATAGGAGGATAGTCAGACAAGTTATTTATAATTAATGGGAACGCATCAGTGAAAGTCAAAATTATTTCTGTTTACATGTACACATCATATTCATATACATATAAAATTATACACTTACGTATGTATATATCAATGTATATGTACATAAATATATTTTATATATAAATGTTTATATATATTTATATATAAATTATATTTATATATGAATGTTTGTTTTCGCATATATTTATATATAAATTATATTTATATATAAATGTTCATATTTGTATATATTTTATATGCATATATATAATGTATATATAATTTATTACATAGGAGCTCTATTATTAACGTATATACATATATTTAATACCTAATTATATATATTTCATTTATGCGACTACGCGAAACTAATTGCATTACGAGGACATCACTTAAGATAAAGATACACAAAAATTTGGTAATGGACAGTAATTACAATAAATTATTTAAAACTCTAATCTGTACAACAGCTAAGTCCGTAGGCATTAAAATAACCCGTTAAGCATTAATATCATAAAGAAGCTTTACAATTGATGCAATCGACAGAACTGATAAACAGGTACGAGATTCGAATTAATCGTGACTATGTCGCACCTTATTATCCTGTCTATTCTGTCTGTCTGAGATCCTCAGTCTTACGAAGAAATAAATACAAAAAGGAAAGGAAAGGAAAGCAAGAAAGAGAGAAAGAAAGAAAGAGAAAAGAAAATAAATGCGTCGACCATAGATTCGTCGACGGCGCCTAAACTAAATCTAATACGAACTAAATAACAACGAAATGACTGTAATAAATGTACAATGCCTTTTGTCGTCCACTTATCGCACGATGCCCGACGATATTATCGTGTCATAATGCCGGTATACAAACGAATCCCCATCGAATGCATCCCGTAATTAATTCTTGACGATCGGTCGTCCACGATCGATCTTTAATTGATCTCCCACGTTCGAACGTCTTCGTCGTTCTTCGTTTCTCTCCTTTCCCTCCTTCTCTCCTTTACGCCCTTTCCGATATATCGTTCTTATACGGCTGGAACAACTTGGGCGCCTCCTTGGTCGGCGCGGTGACGATCGCGCCGTACGAGGTGCTGCCGTCGAACGTCTCTAGGCTCTGTATATTGCCGGATAGGCCAGCGATGCTGATTCCGTTGGACAATTTGCTCGGTTGCGCGCTGTTGGACGTCGGGCTATTCTCGTGTGTCGGTTGGTGTTGTTGCTGCTGCTGCTGGCAGGTGTGGTGGTGATGCTGCTGATGGGGTTGCGTGGCGACGCAGTCGCAATCGCTCGAGGCGTCCGACTGAGCTGGGCTCAGCTCCGGGAGGATCGTTGGTCGGTAGGTGCTCGCCGGGGTTGTGGGTGGACTGTTCACCTGCGGGAAGGCGGTGTTCCCGACCGTGGAAACGCCCAGGCTCGACAGATGCAGGGGTTGCAACGTGGGGTGAGGCTGCAGAAGATGGTGATGCGCCGGGTACGCGGCCGCTGCGCGCGGATGCGGCCGATGAAGGGACGCGGCGTTGGTCGTCGGGTTAGCGCTCGAGTATGGCGTGTACCTGACCGCGTAGTACGCTGCAGCTGCGGCCGCTGGGTAACTGGGCGCCAGATGGGTCGTTGGCAAACCCGGTGTACCAGGGTGGTAAGGTGGTGGCGGCAAACTCGCTGTCGCCGCAGCCAGCAGGGTGGCAGCCAGCGTCGGGTCCGTGTACATCGCGTACGGCCACGCCATTGCCATCCTCTGGCGTTTGTCCTTCATACGACGATTCTGGAACCAAACCTGCAATTACGTGTATTATACCAGCCTCTGCACTTCTTTCTCTCGCGGTTTTATCGTTGGAGCTCTAGTTCCAAGTAGCAGAAGAAGAAATCATTGAAACGCGATCTCGAGTGCAAAGGGGGGAAGTTTGTAAATCGGAATCGGAGCTGAATGTTTCAGGGGGGGGGGCATGAAAAGAGAAAGTCTCTCTTTTAGGACTTAACGCTGGAACTACCGATTAGAGAACGTAAAATTTAAAACGCAAGTAGAAAGAAATGATAATATATAATTTTCTAAATATATAGAAACACACTGTATTTCACGTTCGGTAGTTCCAGTGTTGACGCATCCAAGATTTCGATGCTGTTAAAAATAATAAGCGAGTCTGATCGATCTTAGGGTACAGACTCAGTATTTATTGACTGATAGGAGGTGAGCTATCTATCCGCTTTGTCCTTCTACGTCGTCTCTTCACCTCTCAACACGCGTTACACCCGCGGATGCTGACCGCGGTGCCTAACGTTTCTACCATTTAACACCTCTCATCATTTCCATCGGTAGATGGTTTTATAGCCATTGTGGCAGCCGAGGTAGCACGAGATGAGAAATTAAGGGATCCATTAAAGTCGAAAGGTAACACACGGGAAAACCGCTAATTAAAGTGTTTAACACCTCGAACCGGATCGACCGGTCGCGGCCGAAAGAAATTAAGAAGTCACGGGGAAAAAGGATCAAGGGGGATCCAGAAGACCAAGATGCTTTCGTTTGCCCTTCGTGATTGATTGTTTGCTCGAAGCGTCGAGGCCAAAAAAAAAAAAAAAGAAAAGAATCCGAGTCTCTCCTTCTCTCTTCGAGTTATAATCGCCGATCAAACATGGCGGTGTCTGTAAAAACGCGGCGCACTGTGTGTGATTCGCGTGTAAAAAAAAAGGAAAAAACTCCTAATTGCCACGATTAAGCGTTCTTTGTATCGGCTCGCCTTCAAATTCTCTTCTATTTCGTCGAAAGAAACTCGATCGAGGGAAGAATTGCGCAAGAGGGGAACGAAAAACGATACTCAAGGCTTCCCACCTTTTTTTTTTTATGCGTCTTCGTCGCTTCGTCGATTACCGGTATTAATTAAACACGGAGAGGTGTTAATAAAAACGCCTTTTCTGCGAGACGCGGCCGGAAGGTGAGCTCACTGTTTACTGACATTGATTGCGATACACGTTTGCTTATCCTCGATAAATATTCCGTGGTAGACGCGCGAGGAGAGCGGCGGGACGATTTGTCAAATTGGTTAGTTTGATGATCAAAACCTCTAACTACCTTGATCGTCGACTCCGGCAGCTGTAATTGCGCGGCCAGTTCGCATCTCCTTGGCCTGCTCACGTAATTCTCGCGGTGAAACTCTTTCTCCAAACGCGTCAATTGCTCCCTAGTGAACGCCGTCCTGTACCTTCGTATGTTCGGGTCCATCGAGGATAACGCCTGTTGTTGTTGTGACGGCGACGTGCCTGCGAATCAGTAACAATTCGAAATCCAACGTTAACCGTCTGACGATCTCCCTTAAAACTCGGTCAGTAAAATGTACGCACATTCGCGGGTACTCTCAACGTCGCTCAACGACATTCTGGAAATTTGGACGGCTGGTTGGAATGTTGAGAACAAGAAAGGCCCAGCCCTTGAGAGTCAGGCCGACACGAGAGTAGCCGGAACTAAAAAATATCTTCCCAAATATACTACGCGAAACTGGTGCGGCCGATTGTGCCGACAATCGGACACGCTGCGATTCGTTACGACGTGAAATAGTCGGGGGGTTCGTTCTCGATGCGGTTACACGTTGTCACTGTCGAGTAGCAGCAGGTGATCGCGTTTAAAAGTTGTGTAAACAAGGAGAGGGAAAGGAGAGAGAGAGAGACAGAAGAGATTCTCGGAGGGTGGCTAGGCTGTTCCTTCGTCCTGTCGGCGTTCTTTCATCGCGATTCTCTTCGGTTTGCCGACAAGAGTTCGAACCTGATTCTCTCTCGAATAGCGAGAAGAAGAACAAGAAGAAAGAAAATTACACTTTCTTCTTCAAACCGCTAGTTACGTACTCGTTCACTCTCTTATAGTCGGTACGCTATATTGTCGACTGTTGCTTGAAGCCGATCGAAAATACGATCGCCAGTGAAAATTCGATAAATGCAAATAAATTAAATCTAGAAACTGTCGACAATAAACGTTACGGATAGCAGGACGATTACAGCAATAAAATTCCTGACAGATATGATTGAGACATTTCTCGTGTTTAGTTTCATAAGTACTGTTATGTACCCTAATATAGCATCTAAACCATCGGTCGGTCAAAGAGTCAGTTGGACTTTGTTAATCTTCAGCTCAATTATTATTATCTTCAGAACATTGGCGTCAACTTTCCTCCCTCTTAATTGCATTCTAGGAAATGTAATGGAATCTTTACAATGGTAACGCGGTTCCGTCGGTAAATACCTATTCCCTCGGTATGTTCCATTCAATTTCAAGTCCTACACATTTGCTACGCGTGCCAGGAACAATTCAATTCTTGGGGAGGGTTAGGGGAGGGGAGGGGGATTTGTCAAACTGCCGCCACTTTCATTTTTTGTCTGCGACTTTGGGACACTGGAACAGTAGGTTCCTGAATTGACGACACGGTAACGGGATTTTCGAAAGTCGAACGTTCGCGCGCGAAAAACGAAAAACTACCCTTAACTACTTGAAACTATATTTGGTCCAAAGTCGGCAAAACAAGTAATAAACTTATTCTCAAACAAATTCAAGCAATTTCCTGTCCGACGGTATGTCAATGAATTCGAAAAGGAAAACGATTTATGGTTACGTTATGACAATTCTCAAACAAATTCAACCAATTTCCTGTCCGACGGTATGTCAATGAATTCGAAAAGGAAAACGATTTATGGTTACGTTATTACAATTCTCAAACAAATTCGAGCAATTTCCTGTCCGACGGTATGTCAATGAATTCGAAAAGGAAAACGATTTATGGTTACGTTATGACAATTCTCAAACAAATTCAACCAATTTCCTGTCCGACGGTATGTCAATGAATTCGAAAAGGAAAACGATTTATGATTACGTTATGACAATTTGGTCAACTCGTTACTAGCGCAAGTGGATTAAAATACACTTAAGAAACTCTTTCATGCAATGATTTTCACCTTTCTCCGGAGTCTTTGGTATATTCCCTGGTTGCGGACTGTGCGGGGGGCTGAGTTGATACTGCGGTGGTATTAGGTCCACCACTATCGTTTCATCCTCCCTGTGTTCCTTTTGCTGATCGCCGAAATTCCTCTGGTAGCCCTGCATTCTCTCTTCTTTCCTTTTTCCCCACTGATTCCACTTTTTCCCTTTTTTTTTTTTTTTTTTTTTTTTTTTTTTTTTTTTTTTTTTTTTTTGCCTTTGCGTACTTGTCGATTTTTAGATTTCACTGGTCACTCGTAGGAAAATGCGCGCAATTAGTATAGCAAGGACGTGCAAGGTTTAGACGTCTTCGTTGATTGTTGAGCTTCTAATGCAATTTGCACTGTTCTTTCTCTGCGCATTTGTCGAGCAGGCCGGCGGATTGATTTTCAGATTTCACTTGCCACTCGTAGGAAAAGTGCGCACAATTAGTATGCCAAGGAAGTATGCAAAGTTTAAACGTTTTTGTTGATCTTCTAATTTGCACTGTTTCCTTTTTTCTCTCTCTCTCTGCGCACTTGTCAAGCAGCGCGGTGAATTGGTTTTAAGAGATTGCCACTCGTAGAAAAAATGCGCACAATTAGTATGCCAAGGGACGTATGTATTTGTTGATTGCTTCTAATGGAATTTACAAGCCTTCCTTCATTCGCTCGCGGACCTCACTTTCTCAGACTGTCTTCAACGAATCAAAACAACATTGTCGCGTTAAAACAAACATAAACAAATATAAACTATAGACGAGTAAGAAATTATATTTCTTGCAAACGATAATACTCTACCTAGTCGTTAAAAGTACTCAGAGGGACGGCGTTCGACTGGAGGGATAACTGGTGAAACAGGAATTTATATGACCTTGCCACGGAGGAGCCATCGTTTCGTCACGGTTCGGGATTGGTCAGTTGCCAGTGTATCGCCATCCAATGGGATACCAGCGGTTCTGCCTATTTTCTCCCCTTTAACCCTACTCTTCTCCCCCTTTCGAAGATGCATCTCTCTCTCTCTCTCTCTCGCGAGATAAGGCAACATTGGTTTATGCATGCAAGTTCGCGGGAATTATCTGTCGTTATTTCCTCTGGCAAATTCGGTCAAATTGCCCCTCTGTGAACTTCCGCTGTGCGCTGATCAACTTCAATTTTCCACCCTTTTCCACAAGTTTTCCACCCTGCTCTTCTCGTCTCTTCTCCGCCGCGGAGAAACTCATCGAATCTCGAGCAAACGTGTTCCGACGATTGATCCACCAGTGTTAAACACATCTCTGAGGGAGTTTATTGAACACACCTCTGACGATCATTATAAGGGTTGCTTGTCGAGGGTACGCCTCTTCGAAGGTGTTTTATTGCCCCGCGGTTTTACTGATTGCCAGCGAACTGTAGAATGTTTGGAATTAAAGGTTTGGGTTGAATTAGATTTGGGTATATTAAGTACATATACATAAACACATAGGTACGTAACTGTATGTGTACATTGCATGTACATGCACGTGCAAACGTTCGCAGCTGATCTCTCAGGTTCAGTTTTTCATTTATTACCAGCAGATAAAAAGACGAAGGACTATATTTACATACAAGAGCATTTCATGTTGATGTATAATTTTTTTATTATGTAATGATATATTTTTTAATATATTTAATATATAAGTTTTTTCAAGTTTATGTTCGGTTTATTCTGTTCCACGGTACGAGGAACAAAATTATTATGCGACAAGCAGCTCAGTCAAGTATTATTAGCAATTAGGTGTGTAGAAGCAGTATGTATGGAGGAACGGAAGGAGAGGGACTTTGTAATCCAACAGGAAAATTAATTAGGATCTATCTATCTATTGGCAGATAAAAATTTCAATTTGAGGAAGAAGATGGAAATTTTCCCCCTCCCGAAAGACCAAAGGCGGGATAGTGTTATAAAAAAGTAGAGAACTCTGGCTTCTTACCATTATTATAGCGTTTGCTCTCGTAAAACATCTTTGCTCCGTTTCAAAACGACCGCGCGATTGTAAAAACTGTATCACTTCCTTCTGTCAGCTTTCCTCCTCCGAGAACGTCGCCTTCTTGAGCATTGACGCGTTCATTTCGACGAAACCCTTCTAAAAAAATGATCGTAGTATTAGATGCAAATACGAAGCAAAACTTGTTAATTGTTAAACTAACAATAAGCAATACTTCGCCTGCTAAGTGATACTTCGTCTACAAGTTTTTTTTTTTTTTTTTTTTTTTTTTGTAAAATCGAATGATCTCGTGTGCGAAAAGAAATGACGAGGTAATGAATATCGTAGTAGCTAATAGGTTTGCATATATGTACGTTAGATTTTTTTCTTTTTTTTTTTTTCTTTTTTTCTTTAAATTACATAATCACAAATACTTGGCAAGCATCGGCAACTAAAAGTAGTAGTACCCGATCTCGGATTTATCATTCTATAGTTAGCTAATAGTAAAAGAGGGAAAACGTCTTTCGAAATTTTCATTCTTCGAGAGTTCCCCGAAAAATTTAGGTTCGCTGCCGACCGTTATAGGTGCCATTATCTCCAGAGATTAAGAAAAACAACAAATTAAACTCCATTGGTCATCTTTTTTTTTTTTTTTCGTTGTTTGATCAATTATTTTATTTCGTACAACACATCGGACACGTCAATAAATCACAGCCGGGAAATTTTGAGAACTCTCCAAGTATGGCAGAGTGGCAATATCTGGGAAAACGGCAGGCACGCCATACTGAAAATTGTATCAGAGATTGCTAATAATTTTTGCACGACCGGGATCGTTCGACGTTTACGACGACACCGACAATCTCTGCTTCTTGTTCATTTTTAATCAGTCTGTTTCGCCGACGAACGAACTCCGAGGCACGCTTTGATTCGACTTTAATTCGCCTCCGATTGCAGGCGAAAAAAGAAAAGGAAAAGAAGAAAAAAGATAAAGGACAATGACGCGTTATAACGCGTGTGCGCGAGCGAATTGGACGAGTACCGCGGATTAAAGTTTCTCGAACTTTTATTGGCGATTTACAGCCGTTAAAAACTAACGAGAAACTTTGATAGCCAAAATTTCATCGACCTGTGTGTTTTTAGAAAATATTGGAACATTAGAATGTTATAGTAGAGAGTCTACGATTTTTCATTACATTGGGGCAATAAAATTTAAGATTGCCGAACTCCCCAAAAGAATCTTCGGTCCAACTGACCACAGGTCTCGACTCCTAGAAGTAAATAACAACTGCGTCCAACAGAGCAAGATTTACGCTGATGGGTCAAAAACGGACACTGGAGTTGGATACGCCATTATCACAGAAAAAGCAGAAAAGAAAACACAAAATCTTCCTTTTTCATCGTCCATCTTCACAGCCGAAACTTATGCCATCCTGGAAGCCACTAAATATGCACACTCAAACGACGAAGCCCAGATCGTCATATACACCGGCTCCACGAGCGTTGCAAAATCCCTAACGAAATCATATGATGAAGAAAACCAATTAACATTCACCATCCAAGAACTAAATCACGACTAATCTAGCACAAACGCCACAGTCATTTGGATTCCAGCTCATCAAGGAATAGAAGGAAATGAAAAAGCCAACGCAGCAGCGAAAGAGGCGACAGTTCCCTCACTTACTAACAATCGCAACCATCTTTCAATCCCCTGCGACGGCCAAATAATCCATTGCAAAAAAAGTAGCAAAAAATGAATGGAACGATACATGGAAAACAACTAAAAGCATTCAACTGCACAAAAGTATCCAAGACTTTCACCAGCAAACACCAGACTTCAACAACAGGAAAGAAGGAGTAATTATCACACGCCTAAGAACCGGTCATACCAAGCTGACACACGAACACAAAATTAAAAATACTACACCACTCACCTGCACTCATTGCAGTAACCATCCACTAACAATAACCCACATACTGCACGAATGCCACACCGCAGAAATCCAAAGACAGAAATACGGAATCAACGTAAAGCTGACATACAGAGAGTATGAAAAATATCTCAAAAACATAAACCTACTACACACATGTCTAATGGCACCGTCGTCGCTAATGACCTCGCTGTCGATGCGACGTTAAAGAAAAACAGAAGAAGAAGAAGAAGAAGAAGAAAATTTAAGATTTAGTCCCCTCTCCCTCCCCCCTCTCTAGAACATCTAATTTTACTCTGTAATAATTACTTTAAATCGGTCCATTTTGTATGTAACGTATCATTCAAGAACAATTCGGTTCCGAGACGAATCTGTTTGAACACAAATTAAAAGATCACGATCTCCATCTGATTCAGCCAATAACAAGCAACTGTCCCAAAAGGACGTTCGCAAGGCTCAAGGATAACACGACTAAGGCCATGTTACTATGTTTAGTCTTTGCTCGTCTCTCGTGAAAATTTCTCGAAAAGTAAAAAATTACACAACGGTACAATTCAGTGTCGTAATTCATGTTTTATCGGTCTTCATTCAGGAGGAACGGTAGGCAAAACAGTACGCCCGATCTTTTTTTCTCCTTCGTTGAAAACACATATTTTACAGCCGATGGGACTTGACTTTTTCGTTGAAATACAGCCTGGCTGTTAAAATCTGGAGCATTTTTTTGTTGGTCCTCGGTTCGGGCTGTCGTTGACCGAATTTAAAACGCAGCGACGCAACCCCCATTATGCGACCGTCGAGTTTCCCAAAGGAAACAGTCCAAGTCGAAGATATCGCGAACTTACGGTCGCCTGTTTTCGTCGTACGTTTTTCGTGTGAACTTTCGACGACCGAATTCTCTTTTATTAAATCACAGTGGTCGAACTCTCAGTAAAATTCGCCAGTTCTTGACTAATTACGATAATAGAATTCATATCGATGTGCAGACGATTCATCTCGAAATGAAAACAAAGGAAAAAAAGAAACAAAGGTTCGAAAGCAGTACAGATAATTGCAATTATTTGCTTTTGGAAAATTGAATCTTGGGATGATGGACGAAAGACGATTGATGATTATAGATTATTGAGACAAATCACACGCCGAGCGTAGCGTATACTCTTGGACCAGTGATTTTCGTGCCACGAAATATTCTCAGGACGTAAACAATAGGATTAGGATTCGACGATAGCAGCCTATTAAATTGAAACAAATTTCTCTGGCCCTATAAAGGCTTAAATTCCACGATTATTTGCAGAGAAAATCAGCTGCTTTTTTTCTCTTCGCGAAAGCTGTTTCACAAAAAATCGACTTTTTTTGAGAGATTTTTTTCTAAGAAAACCACGATACATTTTGGTGTGCAGTTTTTCCACACAGATTCATTCATACTTGGAGAGTATTTACAATTTTTTCTTTCTTTTTTAACGAAATTAATGAAAGTTGTGGAAATTATATAGGTAAAGGTAAACGTTTTTAAAGACAGGTTCAAATGGCTGACCTGATTCCGGTTCACCTGGTTACTTGAAACTAAAAAACCAGAATGCATCTTAATTAGTATAAATAATGGCAGCAATTTTGAAGTTAGAATATCGATTTGCCTTGTGCTTTTCTTTCCTTGGGTAGTAAAGTAAAAAGAAAAATAGAAAACAAATATCAGATTTTGAGATCCGTGGTTCGTGCGATAAAGGTTACATCGAAATTCCAAGTCAATCGATCAACTAAAACGTGAGACATCTCGTTAGCCAGTTTAACCCTCGGAAGCCCATAGTCCCGTGTCAGGGTCATTTCTGACTCGCACGGATATTCCACTAAACATATTCAGATCGCCCGAGCAGCACACCGATATTCTACTGACACCCGACTCGTATAGAAACATGTAGAAGCATACAGGAACAAATAATAATCACACGAGTAATAATGTTATGTTTATTTATATTTATACATTGACAAGAGACAATCGCTGTATCCTTGCTAGGTCCAATACGTTGCCAATTACGTTCAAATCGCTGGCTTTCTGGAACTACATTATTATTCACAGTTTCTGGCATATTTTCTTCTTGCATTTCGGGTTCAGCGTCATCTATTTGATACACTTCCGTTGTCTGATGATTGTTCGTTGTCAGGAAACGTCTGGTGCAAATTCAACGAAAGAAGACGAAGAAAGATTGCTCGCTGGTAATGAAGACATTACGCCAACAGATGGAAACAAATATAAACGGGAAGAAGCAGTAAAGAGAAAAATAATAACGAAAACAGTAAATTAATAATAGAAATAGTAAAATATCAGAATAGTGCTGAGAACTAAAATCTAAATAGTAAATACAAAAGTAATATAAAATAGTAAATACTAGAACTAGAAAAATAGTACAAACTATTAAATACTAAATACTAAAGTACAATGCTAAAATACTAAAACAATAATAAAAACACTGAAATATAAAATAAACTTTGAAATAAGCAACTGCTTCGGTTTGCTGCACACGTCCTTCCTCAGAATGTTGCCAGAAACTGATTTCTTTCGTCTTTTGTATTCAGTTTTCGTTACTTCGACACTTTGCGAACACGTGTTAGTCAGACAGCTTTGGTGTGTTAGTGCAATCAGATTTCAGTTACTAAACACAAGCAACGCCTGTCACTGTGTGCGTTATTGCACTCGAGTAGCTCTCGACACGGGTCAAAAATGACTCCTGCACGGCAGTCGAAGGGTTAAAACGCATTTGAAGTTTTTGTTGCACGTCGTACAAAAATATTCACACTTACAATCAGTCGACCAGTAGGAAAAATAAAATATTATAAAATAATAATAATACAAAAATAAATGATATTGTTATCAAATAAAATATTTTTTGAGAGAAACACATTTTTATGGTTTGTTACCCGCTGTACAGAAATATTCATACTTACATACGTTGCGAGCTGTACACCTTTAAACATCTACAACTTTGCTAATTTTACGGATTCGAACAAATCCTTTTACATAGGCATCCTCGAAAGCGTGTACTTTGAGCAAATGTAAAAAAAGAAGTAGTTCATGGACGAACCTCTTTTATAAATGTCATCGTTAACCAATGACAAAAATGCGCTTTTCATGGAGAAGATTAACACAGTGCAGTGTTAGAACTATATCCAGTTCTTGACTCGCCAATATTTTCTATTTTTAATTCTCGAAATAAACACGCGAATCGCCAAAAAAATATAAAATATAAACATTCTGGACCAAATTATATTTTGCCATATGTGCTGCATACGCCCTCAAGCGTTCGCTGTTGGGACTGAAAATGAGAGGAAGGGTGAGGACGAATGGGGACAGTCCCAACTCTGAAAATTGCTGGAGATAAACGTAAGACAGTTACGAGTCGGCGGCTCCATAGTAAGGACTATACTACTGTACTCCCTGGTAAAGAAAATTTCGAAAACGTTCTTCACAGAGCGGACTATAATCACAGCGATTTATTTGACCAGTAACTGATTGCGGACCATAACGAGCGACCGTATACAATAAAATCGTATACAATAAAATCGTCGCTTTCCTTTTCTTTTCGAACTCGCCGATATCACATCGCTGGAATAGATTAGAAGTGATAAACTTATCATTTGCTTTGCCTATTTTTACTTGAATATTTACTTAAAAAAAAACCTGAGAGAATATTACAATTTCGGGACAAAAAGTTCAGTCGCAAGAGGTGAAACGTTTCATTACACGCGAAATAGCGTGATCGTGTCGCCACGCGCATAGTTATCACAAAGTCGATTTTTCAATTTCATTCCATCCATAAAGCCTATATACTATCGCGTCGTTCTTCCATGAGAAAGCATAACGAAAATATTTTATATTTATACTGCATTGCAGCTAACGAAAAAGTTTTCGATCAGACACAAACGCTTGAAATGGTGTTTGAAAAAGCATCGAGATCTCTCAGGTGTAAAGTATCGTTCCATTTGTTCGAAGTGTACGATGCAAGTACAATAATTTCACTAGTTCCAAAGAGAGAGAGATATCTCAACGTTTTTAAATATAATTTCGTATCGCTTGGTTACTTAGTTCGATCGAGAACTTTACTTTTTGCCGAGGTTTATAGAGTGGGTATAGCGATCAGGATAGATGGTCGAACGAGGTGGATAACATTATTCGGTAGAAAGTAAAACACGTAAAACGAGCTCATCGATTCGGTCGATGGTCGTCCGTTTCTGTTTCTCTCTCTCTCTCTCTTTCTCTCTCTCTCTCTTGCGAATGTAATTCGCACGCACGCGAGAGGCTGGACCGAGGGAGTTTATAGATTTCGCATAAACCAACGTTACACCGCACACGCGAGTAAATTAGGCGTTTAATCAAACCGTTTAATCAGCCGCATGATTGCGACCGCATCTGCACCGAAGCTGTTCGCGCCAATTATCTCCTCCTGGTTCGCAAATCTACAGTCACCTCCAAAAAGGATTTCGAACATTCGTCACCTCGACGCCCTCTGTCCAAACCTAACTCAAATCTAACCCAAACCTAACCTAAACCTAACCCACTTTCACAAATTCCCCTAGCAGCGCCAATTTCAAACGCTCGTTCTTCTCAGGCGAGAATTTTTCTTTCGTTAATAAGTATCTTGTCCGTAATTCCAAATTGTTCCTTCTTTCCGATTACTTTTTTTTAACGACTTGTAATTATCTGTCTGAAGACAGGGTGATAATCTCTCTCTTTTACGAAACGTATATGTTTTTGTCATGTACAATTTTGAATTCTTTGTCACGAGGACAGATTCGCGGTGTTTGAACAGTCATTGTCAAACATTTCGGCATTGTTCGAAGATAGACAAGAGAATGTTAATAGTAATAAATTTCGAAAGAAAGAAACGACTTTTCGTTTTCTCTTTAATGTCGCTTAGAAACAGATAAACGATTTTGTGCGAAATTTAGCGTCCTTTGTAAAGTCCCTATGTGTTGTAAATTCGAATATTTATTTAGTGTTTAGATTTCATTTAGGGAATTGTGAGTGAAATTCTGTCTATTTTGTTTTCTTTACCTTTAGTTAATAAATAGTTAAAATTATTTATTGTTCTTCTCTACGACCCAACCTTCTCTTCTTATTAACATAGAATAGACAATTTCTTCTCTATTTACTTTATTAATGTTGGATATAATTGTTCTAATTTTGTAAAAAGCATTTCCAATTCATAACTGTTACACGATCAAATTCATTATTTTCCTACTTTCAGTTCTTTCACTTTTGATTTCAACGTGGAATAATTAGGTAGTTCGATAAATTGAACTAGTTCAATTGTTCTCGTATATTTAGTTCAATAAATTAAAATATTTATAAACATTGATAATATCTTATAATATAAAAATATAAATAATATTTTAAAATATTAAAGTATCTACAAAGTATTTACAAAGTATCATCCCCAATTAAAATTTGTATATTATTCTACTGTTTATAATATCATAATTTTTATAATATTGTAATATAACGTACCGTTAGTATAGTATTATTATAATATAACGTACCGTTATTTGTAACATACTATTCTTAATTCGTCCAAAAAGTATCGCCATAAAATTTTATAGCAGTATATTAAACTTAGGTTTAACAACTTCCGTTTCGTTTTATAACTTCCTACATTTCCGTTTATAACTTCCTAAAAACTATCTTCTAGAGCACTTTATTCACGGTCAATTTTTCGTTAACAATTTGCCATTAACACGTTATAGTCTGCAAGTATGTTTACGTAATTCGAATTTACCTGCGGTGCCACGTGTGGTCCATGAGCATTTAACAATTCTTCCTAATAACTTTCTCACCTGACTGAGTCGTCCAGTTATTATAATTTTCAATCCAGGAAACAAGTTCCAATTCTTCGTTTTTTTTTTTTTTTCATAAAAAATTTTAACCGGTAAGTCTGTCTATCTCTCTCGTTAAAAAAGAAAAAAAAATATATCGTGTTCGTAGAAATCCCAAGAGTGCGAGGTTTATCACTGGGTCAATGAACAACCTGTCGAAATAAAATATTATTTACGCGCGAACGAGCTTTCAAGTGAATACGTCGACGAGCTCTCCCTCCTCCCAAATATACGCAGATTGCGTGCGAAGCTTGTTAATTCAGCTGACATGCGTTCGTTGTATCCCCCCTGTATCCGACAGTTACAAAGCTATTAGCACGCTCATAAAGCTCACATTTTGCCGGTTGCCAATAAACATTTCCCTGTTACGCGATACACTAATTTCTGGATATTCGCCGATAATTGGCTTAATTCAGCTCGACGCCGCGTGCCCCGCCAATAATCTCGGAACAACCGACGCACCGTGCAACAACGCCCGATATCCGTATATCAAGCGTCGTTCCCCAGGCTAATTCGAGAACTGTTGCCTGTGACTATAATACGTACCTGCTCTACCTTTTTTTCTTTTTCCCCACCCCACCAACCAAATCGTTTTCGACCAAATCGTTTCGTCCTTTTGCCCACGTGTGTCTACGTTTTCCCCCCCCCCCCCCTCTACTTTGTTCTCTTTTTTACAGACCGATAGGTTTAATCAGAGCTTGATTGAAACGTACGCGCGTTCTCAACTCGACGCACATTTTTCCTCTCATTTTCGATTGAATATCTCGGTTCTCTTCGAAGTTCCAAAGTGATTATTATTCGTCTCCGACATGAAAAATAATGGGCATAATGTTTGTTTGCGGAGACAACCTTCGAGGCAAGCCGTAAAGTTGGATGTAAAATTGGAGAAAATCGCATCGACGTACGCTGACAAATATGATGGGAACGTAAATATACGACGGTAGTACACAACAACACGTTTTCTAATAATCACCGGTACCCAAGTAATCGTACCTTTTGTCAATTATCCACTTATTCATATTTGGCGTGGTAATTCGAGAAGTTTCGACTATTTGCAAGAAGTTTCGACTATTTACGACATTTAGGTTAAGTTGTCAAAATTTTATCGTCTCATAGGCCTCTTCCTTTTTTGCAAAAGACCGTCCAGTTCTCCAGGTTTTGTCAGACTGACGAGATATTAATGATCAAATCGTCCACACACATTGTTCGTCTCTCGTTCAACTGAACTGTAAAATGTTTTTCGACACAAATGTTTTTAGTCGTGAATATTTGACTGTACGAACTGTTGTCTACGTTGTATATGTGTTATTTCTGTCTGAATTCTTTACCCGAATTCGAAAAAATTACCTTGCTCGAAGTCTAATTTTTCCACGTTTTCAGTGGAAATTCCAGTCGAATCCTTCGTAACACAAGAACGTAGCACTACAATCGATACACGATAACCGTTCGTGAATGAAAGATGAACTCCGACTCTTCCCTCTCTCGTAAATCAAGTATCTTCTTCGACTTTTGCCATTGTTCTCCGGAGATTTCTTCTGCTTGTGAATGACGTTACAGTTGTAGGCGTTATTATATATGATTGTTTCTCGCAAACAGACGACTTCGAGTCGAGGAATTAATGAAACAAGGAAAAAAGGAAAAGGAGGGGCCATTTTAACATTTGAGCACTCTAGGGGCAAAAGGTCGCATTTTGTTTGAGAAATTTTCTGGATTCCAGAGGATTGAGCATTGAATCGTGGATAATCTGAGAAGTTTCTCCCGATCGAGTATTCCAACATAATTGTTTCTCACGAAGAGACGACTTCGCGTCGAGGAATTAATAAACGAAAGAAAAACAGGAGGGGCCGTTTTAAAATACTCGCATATGGATATACTTGAAAAGAGTCGTGGCCAGTTCTCGTTTCATCTTTTGAGTCTTCGTGTGTGTGTGTCTCTCTCTCTCTTTCTCTCTCTCTCTCTCTCTCACGGTTGTTCGACGACTACTCGAAACTCTCTCGAGTCGATCGTCGGGTGAAAAAAAGGGTGAAACGAAACGAAAACCTCACTTTTATGCACGCGTAGTGTGTCGCGTTTCGTCATCACTTCGTTGAGAGAAGGTATTAAAAAAAAGGCTCACAGAACGTCATAGTTACACGCTTCGGTGTACTCCTCTCACGACAACTACTTTCAGCTATCAGTAGTTGTTCTTTCACACCGAAAATCCCTGGTCGATCGACTGCAAAGCAAATCACAAATTTGCTGCTTCTCGATGTTGGAAAAGAAAGCGACGGATATATTGTCCGGTCGCTCGTTATGGTCCGCAATCAGCTGCCAGCGCAACGCGTGGTCGAAATTTGGTCAATTGGTGGCAGAGGAAGTTGTGTCGAACACTTGGTGTCAAAGAACTCTGTTCAGCCTCACGCAAGGTATAGACCAGGTCGTACGTTTGGGCGGAAATCGCCACGCGAGGGTAAAGATGGCAAGGTTGTAAACGGCAAGATGAAAGGGATCACTCGTTCATGTGGTTCTTCAACCGCACGCTTACGGAGACCTTTGTTCACTACCACGTCCACGTTCAAGGTTGAACGTGCTTAGTGCGTCGGCACTAACTGGAAGATGCCACAAGAGGATGAAACCGGAGAACACCCGGTAGCGGCTGGTGGACGTTCGAATTTCGTTTTCACGAGAATCCGGACGTCCGTTTCTGTCTCCCCCCTCCTCCTCGTGCACAGATTCAGTCGAGTAGTTCAAGGAAATCAAAGCAAGGTATAATCAAGCGATAATGAAAAATTATCGATGATTTCAACTGATATGGGGGAAACCATTGAAACTTGGTCTCGTTTAAACTTCTACTTTGACAGTCGCGAGTTTCTTTTTTTTTTTTTTTTTTTTTTTTTCGAAGATGACTTTACATCGTACACGACCTTTTCTGAAACGTTGCAAAAATTCAAACGTGAGTAAAAATCTTTTTGGGTAACTTAGATTTTATGATTTTATAAACGAGACCAAGTGGATCTTCTTTCTTTTTTTTTTTTTTTTTTTCACCGAGTTACGTCAGTTGAAATTTTTCATTGTCACTGGCACAGCCATGCTTTTTCAATTTTCAATTTTTGCGTTACACTTTGAAAGATTCCATAATATATAATCTAGGACGCTGATCCTACAGCAACTATTTACTGAGCTAAATTGGAATAATAGCTAGACATACGCGAATAGTGTCTACTTCGTGATGATGTTGCATTCTGTTCTGAAAGCCACGGGAGGAAGCAATTTGGTGAGATGATGCAGGAAGGGAGGAGAGACAAAATTAGAACGGGATTAGGCAGAACACTTAGGCCACTTAATTGGAAAGCACTTCTGGATCAAGGTGTCTCTCCCTTTTTTTTAAAGACCGAATATCCTGCTTTCCTACTTCCTGCTCTTCCTTTCTTTCATTTCGAGTGCCCCGACGCTGAGGAAAGAAAGAAAAAAAAAAGAAAATTTGTTCTCGTCTAGGCTACGACAGTTCACTAGCTGGAGTTGAGCCGTCGTGTGAGCAATCTCTGTCTCGCTTATCGTGGCAGGCAGATGCGTCAAAGTGCATCCGCGACGCGCGCATCATGAAGAAAACGATCTCCTGAGCTTACACGAGATCTCACTTTCGGCGGTGCTCGTCGAACGACACTGCCTTTAATTTCTCCTCGCGAGAGAAACATACTACCTCAAGCAGTCCATCCTCTTTCTGTTTCTTTCGTTAAACAGCCTAACATCCAAGAACAATCGTAAAGTAATTATTATTATTGGACAAAGTGCTTGAGATGAATTGATTGGATTGGGTATAGAACGTGCACTTTACAACAACTTTACGTTAGAACCATCGACTAAGGCGTAGAACTTTCATCAGAGATACGATAGAGTGCACGAACTTTTATTTGTGCATTTCACGAAAAATCATTTTGACCATTTTGATAGTTCTAGACAGCTTAGGGATTTTCCTCTCTTTAGATCATTAAAGAAAAAAAGATCGACCAATCCAGTTCATTTCAACATTAAGCACTTTGCTCGACAATGGTAGTAATAGTTTCGGTTGTCTGGATATATTATCCAGAACGTGCATTTCATTGCAGGAATTTTTATGCAAGTGCGCCTTTTAGATAGCTCTGTCTTCCTGCCCTTAGATCCTCCCTAAATTCGAGCAATTCGACTGTACGTCCATAGTTTCCAATAATAAAGACTCTGATCTCGATTTTGACGACTATCTGACCTCACAATCAGATTAAACGCAAAATTCGTGAAGCAGTGCGTCCCCATCTGTAGCTCTATGCGGAAATCTGACATGATCTTGTTTCCCTTTACATTTGTTGCGTTTACATTTGTCGCTTGTTCTTTTACTTCATCGTCTTTCCACACTTTTTACTTCCCTTGGTGCACGTTTCTCGCTAAATAAACGATTAATTAAATAAATCTGTTTTTGTCAAAAAAAATTCTTGAAAATTGACGAAATTAGATCTTGGTGGAAAAACACGCGTAAACAGTGAGAAGATATTTGTTAAGAGACTTTATGTGGAACGTCCTTTGCACATAAAGTTGTTCGGTGAGAAGAAGAAATGCGAGTGAGCACGTGGAGTTGGCGTAGCAACAGGAAAGACATTTTGATAGTACCGAAATAGCGGAACAACAGAAAAAATCGGAAGCAATCAAAATAAGCGGCGACAATCGTTGACCACCAACAAAAGTTGTTAATCCGCGTTATTTTACTTTATTGTCGTCGCTCGTTTCTTCCCTTAGTGGGCGTTTCCCGCCAAATAAACCAATAAAAAAATAAATATGAAAATTTTGTTCTTATTAAAATTCTTCTCCTGTGTTATTTTACTTTCTTGTCGTCATTCATTTTTCTTCCCTTAGTGGACATTTTCCACTAAATAAACGAATAAACGAATAAAAATTTTGTTCTTGTTAAAATTCTTGAAAATTCTTGTCCTGTGTTATTCTACTTTCTTGTCGTCATTCATTTTTCTTCCCTTAGTGGGCGTTTCTGCTAAATAAACCTACAAACAAATAAATATAAAAACTTTGCTCTTGTTAAAATTCTTGAAAATTCTTGTCCTGTGTTATTTTACATTCTTCTCGTTGCTCCTTCTCTTCCCATAGTGGACGTTTCCCGCTAAAACAATTAAACAAAAAAATTTCACAGAAAAAACTCGTTCTTCAAGTAAATTTCAAAAGATCCACCTTCTCTGTTTCATTTCACTTTCTAGGTTTTAGAGAAATGAAATGAAACTCCACGTTGCTAAATAGATACCTTCGGCGGCTGCAACCCCTTCGGCTAACGCAGTATACGCCGGTATATACCTCCTCATAGCAGCCATCATAACCAGCCATGGTTGAGGCGCGATAGTGGGCGGAGGCACAGGAAAAGGGGGAATTTATTTCTCAACATAATACCGAGTTTATAACCGAGTTAGCGAAATCGGCTTCGCGCCCCGCTTATTCCACGGTCAGGAATAACGACGGTGCAAGAACCGGCGGAGTGGGGAGGCGAGCGGTGTGAACGGTGCCTTGATTAAATTAGGGGATGATCGCGCGAAATTAGAGACATTAAATTCTATACGGGGGAGCACGAGCAAGCACCTAGCTTCTCTAACAGGCTTTCCCCTGTTTTTGCACCTGAAAAGTGTAACTGAAGAGTATCACTGTTTCCAATGGCCACGCGAATTTCGAATCGGGTTGGATTGGGAGGAGGTGGGAGGTTGGCTTCGAACCTTTTAGTCTCGGATTAACGGTCCCTCTTTCTCGCGAGATACGAGAAAAAAATATTATTCGATCTTTCTTCAGAGATCTTGCTTTCTGACGAAACTTTCAAACGTTGCGAGTTTGTATCTTTGAACGATCTTTGGATATCTTAATGGCCTTTCAATGAAAATTTTCATTTCAGTTGTTTCAAAAGGTCAAATTGGAAAAGTCGATTACTCCAATGTCGAGTTATTCCAAAGTCGAATTATTCCAAACTTGAATGACTCCAAAAAGTCGAATTATTCCAAAGTCACAATTCTCACAAAAAGTCGGATTATTCTAAAGTCAGTTACTCTAAAAAGTCGGATTACTTCAAAATCAATTACACCAGAATCGAATTATTCCAAAAGCAATTACTCCAAAAAATCGATTATTCCAAAGTCGAATTATTCCAAAGTTGAATTACTCCAGAAAGTCGAATTATTCCAAAGTCAGTTACTCTAAAAAGTCGAATTATTTCAAAATCAATTACTCCAAAAAATCGGTTACTCCAAAGTCGAATTATTCCAAAGCTGAATTACTCCAAAAAGTCGAATTATTCCAAAGTCAGTTACTCTAAAAAGTCGAATTATTCTAAAATCAATTACTCAAAAAAATCGATTACTTCAAAGACGAATTATTCCAAAGTCAATTATTCCAAAAAGTCGAATTATTCCAAAGACAATTACTGTAAAAAGTCGAATTATTTCAAAATCAATTATGCCAGAATCGAATTATTCCAAAGTCAGTTATTATAGAAAGTTGAATTGTTTCAAAATCAGTTACTCCAGAATGGAATTATTCCAAAATCGATTACCTCCAAACTCGAATTATTCCAAAAAGTCGAATTACTCCAGAGTCAGTTACTGTAAAAAGTCGAATTATTTCAAAACCAGTTACTCCAGAATCGAATTATTCCAAAGTCAGTTACTGTAGAAAGTTGAATTGTTTCAAAATCAGTTACTCCAGAATGGAATTATTCCAAAATCGATTACCTCCAAACTCGAATTATTCCAAAAAGTTGAATTACTCCAAAGTCGAATTATTTCAAAACCAATTACTCCAGAATCGAATTATTCCAACGTCAGCTACTGTAGAAAGTTGAATTGTTTCAAAATCAGTTACTCCAGAATGGAATTATTCCAAAATCGATTACCTCCAAACTCGAATTATTCCAAAAGGTCGAATTACTCCAAAGTCGAATTATTCCAAAAAGTCGAATTACTCCAGAGTCAGTTACTGTAAAAAGTCGAATTATTTCAAAACCAATTACTCCAGAATCGAATTATTCCAACGTCAGTTACTGTAGAAAGTTGAATTGTTTCAAAATCAGTTACTCCAGAATGGAATTATTCCAAAATCGATTACCTCCAAACTCGAATTATTCCAAAAGGTCGAATTACTCCAAAGTCGAATTATTCCAAAAAGTCGAATTACTCCAGAGTCAGTTACTGTAAAAAGTCGAATTATTTCAAAACCAATTACTCCAGAATCGAATTATTCCAAAGTCAGTTACTGTAGAAAGTTGAATTGTTTCAAAATCAGTTACTCCAGAATGGAATTATTCCAAAATCGATTACCTCCAAACTCGAATTATTCCAAAAGGTCGAATTACTCCAAAGTCGAATTATTCCAAAAAGTCGAATTACTCCAGAGTCAGTTACTGTAAAAAGTCGGATTATTTCAAAACCAATTACTCCAGAATCGAATTATTCCAAAGTCAGTTACTGTAGAAAGTTGAATTGTTTCAAAATCAGTTACTCCAGAATGGAATTATTCCAAAATCGATTACCTCCAAACTCGAATTATTCCAAAAAGTCGAATTACTCCAAAGTCCAATTATTACAAAATCAATTACTCCAGAATCGAATTACTCCAAAAAGAAGAAAACGAGGAAAGAAAAAACAGGAGAAAGATATCAGTAGAAGTAGAACGCAAGAGAGGGAGACATCTTACGAATCTAAAAAGGGACATTTCACACAGTGAACGCGGCGACGATCATGGAGATAAATCGTACGAAAGTAAAAAAAAAAAATGCCGGACAAGTGGAGGCTGCATCTGGCCGAGAGAGATAATGCGAATCTCGAGGCGCGGAGATACGCCGTCGAGCTGTCGACGTATAAAACGGGTGAAGAGGCTGCGATTGGTCGCTGATATTGTGAAAGCTTTACGAGCCTACCGACAGGGATCGGACTGTTTACTCTCAGCCAGACCTACGACATCGCTCGTGTAGGCTCGTTAATGGTACTTCGTCGCTTATTGCGCTTTCCACTCGTGTGCTTCCTCGTGTGTTGATTACGTTAACCCGATCTCTCTGGGAAACCTGCACTCCGCTCGCGTACACCATTTTTTCCGACGAAAGACACTTGCATGTAATTTTTAATCGAATTTCCGCTAAAATTAACACTGGAATACTACGATATGTAATCTTCATCAGAAACTTTATAATACTTCATAGATGCAAGTGTATGCTTAGAGACTCGAATGATTTCTCGCAAGATAAATTGAACCATGTTCTATTTGTACGATAGTGTTTCTCTATCTGCTTTTCACTTTGATGTCAATCTCTGTAACAGAGATGCCACTTTTCTTGTCCATTAATTCTAGCTTCGACAGAAGATGTTTATGGGAGCCAAAATCACTATCAATGTAGAAACGTCGATTAAATCTCCGAGAGATCCACCGAATCGGAAATAATTCGAAACTAATGTTACATGACGATCGAGAACGAGTCCAATTAATTTTGTTTCGTGATCTTTTGTGTGTGCGTTGGCCTAAGTTTTGACCTAATTCGCGAGAGACGGGCAGAAAGGGAAAGATAAGGTGTAAAGATGGCGGAATGGAATATCGACGGGGAGGAGCGTAGCCGTGGATTAAGTTAGCCTCTCAGCTTTGGGAATATAGGTAACAGATCGTTAAGGCGGAAGATCGAGGAGGTCTGGCGGTGAAATTACATTTTTTAATTATGGCCGAAGCAAGTTCATAATTGGTGCTCACTACGCGGGGGATGAAACTTATTAGTCGGCAAGGCTTTATCGTCCTGGGTGGATGTAACACGGCCGGCTTGCGGAAGGATAACGCCTCGCCACTTCCAGGGACGCATCTGGAATTGAAAATATCCACAAGGTTAATTAATTTCTTTCGCCCCATCCCTCCAACCAGCGAGAATTTGTAACACGTCTGTTACGCAAGCTGGACGTGATATTCTCCCGATTCGAGTTTTATTTTTCTGTTTTTTCTTTTTTTTTTTTTCTTAAAATAATTCTCCGAAAAACTTGAAAGAGTTCTCTCATATTTCGAGATTTAAATCGAATTTTTGAACACTTTAATCAACATTAAACGTTCGATATATCCGTAAATTAACGAGAGAGCGAAGAAGATGAGGAAACGAACTTTGCGAACGCGCTATTTCCTCGATGCTAGCGAAAATATTTTGAAAGATGGTAACAGCAGAAATTTCTAAAATATTTTGAAAAACGGTAACAGCAGAAATTTCTACAATATTTTGAAAGATGGTAACAGCAGAAATTTCTAAAATATTTTGAAAGATGGTAACAGCAGAAATTTCTAAAATATTTTGATAAATGGTAACAGCAGAAATTTTTAAAATATTTTGATAAATGGTAACAGCAGAAATTTCTAAAATATTTTGATATATAGTAACAGCAAAAATTTCTAAAATATTTTGAAAGATGGTAACAGCAGAAATTTCAAAAATATTTTGAAAGATGGTAACAGCAGAAATTTCTAAAATATTTTGAAAGATGGTAACAGCAGAAATTTCAAAAATATTTTGAAAGATGGTAACAGCAGAAATTTCTAAAATATTTTGAAAGATGGTAACAGCAGAAATTTCTAAAATATTTTGATAAATGGTAACAGCAGAAATTTTTAAAATATTTTGATAAATGGTAACAGCAGAAATTTCTAAAATATTTTGATATATAGTAACAGCAAAAATTTCTAAAATATTTTGAAAGATGGTAACAGCAGAAATTTCTAAAATATTTTGAAAGATGGTAACAGCAGAAATTTCAAAAATATTTTGAAAGATGGTAACAGCAGAAATTTCTAAAATATTTTGAAAGATGGTAACAGCAGAAATTTCTAAAATATTTTGATAAATGGTAACAGCAGAAATTTTTAAAATATTTTGATAAATGGTAACAGCAGAAATTTCTAAAATATTTTGATATATAGTAACAGCAAAAATTTCTAAAATATTTTGAAAGATGGTAACAGCAGAAATTTCAAAAATATTTTGAAAGATGGTAACAGCAGAAATTTCTAAAATATTTTGAAAGATGGTAACAGCAGAAATTTCAAAAATATTTTGAAAGATGGTAACAGCAGAAATTTCAAAAATATTTTGAAAGATGGTAACAGCAGAAATTTCAAAAATATTTTGAAAGATGGTAACAGCAAAAAATTTCTAAAATATTTTTAAAGATGGTAACAGCAAAAATTTCCAAGATATTTTTAAAGATGGTAACAGCAAAAATTTCCAAGATATTTGAAAGATGGTGCCACCAAAATTTTCTAAAATATTTTGAATGACGAAAACAGCAAAAATTTCCGAGATACTTTGAAAAGTAATAATAAATAGAGAGAAAGGAGTGAATGAATCAAGAAAACACGAGATGTACGAGCTTTACGAACTTGCTGGCTAGTTTCTCGCTGCTAGCGAAAATTTCCAAGATATTTCGAGAAATAACAATATATAGAGAGAAAGGAGTGAAAGAATGAAGAAAACACGAGTTGTATGAACTTGCTGGTTATTTTCTCGCGGCTAGCAAAAATTTCCAACGTATGTTGAAAGATGATAACAGACAGATCGAGCGGTGGAAAGGGTAGCAGCGGCCCTGACACTAATCTAGAGTTAGGTGGCAACATTTTCTCGTAGACGAAGGATATATACGGAGCTTGCGTGCCTTCGTACATATACGTATGTACACACACACACACGCCCACGAACGCGAGAGCCTTTATATATACATTTTTAAACCTCCCCCAACCGGCGTAAGACGCCAAGATAAGCTTCTCGGAAATCGCATTTCATTTTTGCATTATTTTCGTTTTCGTTTTCGTTCGAACGGAGGGAAGTTGCACGACGACGAATGTAAAATGGACGGGGAACGAAAATGAAATTCACGAATCAGCGGCAGAGTATCGGCGGTGCGACACGTGTTTGCCCAGCCGGAGAAACTGGTTTTCAAATTAAATCGTTGCTTTCCATCTTCAATATTAAACGCGGCGGAGGTGTTAATTTCGCTGATTAACGCTAGCCAACTTAGTAGCATAGAAAAGTCCTTTGTGCGCCTCGGGGAAGCCACGAGGCTCTCGCAAAGACAATCCATTCCTGCGAGACAACGTCGTGAAATATTTCTTTGGAGATATTTCACTGTTGGTGAAAAATGTTGGGCAATCCTCGAGGAGACAGGGCGGTCAGTCGAATATTAGTCTGACAACCAGAACGTCGTGGCGTGTTTGCTGGCGTTTGTGAAAAATTTGAACTCAATCAGCAGTAATTCACACGCGCAAAGAAATATAACATATTAATCAAATCCTGCGAATTTTCTCTTGGATCGTAGCGTCGAAATTCATTAGTAGTGTTTGAGTAGCGTTTCCAGTACTTCTAATTACTCGTTAATATATACACACAAAGTCCAATGAGCAAATGCACTCTGCACGAATCATCGTTACAGAGAATCAACTCCTTCGCTACCATACTAACGAGTCTTGCACGAGCCTTGTGATTGATTTGCTGGCAATGAATTTAAAAGAAGAAGAAAAAAAAATACAGAAAAATTGAAAGATTCTGCATCGTAATGAATGGTATCTGATTGATACGTGAGAAGATGCTCTCCTCGAAAGTTGAATGAACGATCCATCTCCTTTTCGTATGATTCTCTTCCTTCGATGCACCGACAACCGTCGCAACTGAATCGCCTGGAAATGAAAAAACAATGTCGCTTGACTTTTTTCTGTTACAACGATAAAACTTACCAACACACTAAAATCATTAAAACGCTATCGATACGTAGGATAGTTCAACGGTGACTTATTCGTTGATAGTATTAACCCCTTGCACTCGACTGTTTCCCTCTGTATCCTGGTAATCCGGCTTAAAAAAATTAATTTCTTTTTCTTACATTTTCTCAAAGCTTTCGAAAATGTCTGTGTGAAGGGATTTGTTTGAATTCGTGAAATTAGCAAAGTTACAGACGTTCAAAGGGAACGGTGTGCTGCACGCAACGTACGTAAGTATGAATATTTTTGTACAACGACTAACAAACACTAAAAATGTGTTTTTCTCGAAAAATATATTATTTTATAATATTGTTATTTATTTTTATATTGTTATTATTTCATAATATTCTATTTTTTCTGTACTGTTCGATTGATTGAGTGTGAATATTTTTGTACAACCGGTAACAAGAACTTCAAATGTGTTCTTCTCAAATCCATATTTTTTAAACTGGCTGACGGGATATCTCACGTTTTGGTTGACCGATTGACTTGAAATTTGGAGGAGATCTTCACCGGATGTACCTTTATCGCATGAACCACGGATTTCAAAATCTGATGTTCTTTTTTTTTTTTTTTTTACCTCCCAAAAGACGAAAAGCACAAGGGAAATCGACATTTCAACTTCAATATGCTGCCATTCTTTTAATTTTCGAAATTTCGCTGTTTCCGTGGTTCATGCGATAGCCATGTTTATACGAATCAAGATGCATTTTGGTTTCTTAGTTTCAAATAACCAGTTGGGCCGGAATCACGTCAGCCGTTCGAGCCTGTCTTTAAAAACGTTTACCTTTACCCAAGGCTATATAATTTCCACAACTTTCATTAATTTCGTTAACGAAAAAAATTGTAAATACTCTTTAAGTATGAATAAAACTGCATACGAAAATGTATCACGGTTTCTTTAGAAAAAGATCCCAGAAAAGTCGATTTTTTTTCAAGCCGGACTACCAGAAAACCGCCTTAAATCCAACAAGCTCGAACTTTCTTTTTTTTATAATTTAGCAATACCCACAAGTTTATATGAAGTTTTATCACAAAAAATTGTCATCTAATGACAATAATTCAACTTGTCATAACACAATACTCGCCCTCAACGGACAAGTTGAATATGCAAAGAACAACGCGACACTTCTCGTCTGTCCTTTCTCTTTCTCCGTGATATTTTCTTATTTTCTTCGTTTCTCCCTTAATCTTCCTTTCTCCACCCCGCGTTCACCACCGCCAAGGGATAGGGATGGGGTTGAATCTCGTTACTCGCAGCAGCAGCAGCAGCGCGCGTCGCTCGCTCGTGTTAGTGGAACACGCTTTACATGAAGAAGTAAATAGACAGGTGGTACACAGCAGCCCCCCGGCGGTATCGTTGGCGAGGAGGGTCGATGGCGGAGAGATTCACAGGGATTGAAGGGGTGGCAAGGTGGTAAGGTAGGCAATAAGGTGCTGGGCACCGCGCTGTTACGACCCCTGATCTAGTGATGTCATGTATGAGGGAACAGCTCCGTGTACTTCCACCTTGAAAATTATACGGAACACTTGCCACGCGTTTCACCCAGCTCTCTCTCTCTCTCTCTTAATACTTTAACACCTTGATGAAATACACTGTACACGTACACCGGCTATCTTGTCTTCTTCGTATCGTGTTGAGATGCTCGAGAATAATTTGTCTAACCCTTTAGCCTCGACCAACTTTTTCCGTATCGTCTTTCAACGATTTATCTACGAAGCGTCTTCGAACAAAATGATATCACGTCAAATGTATAACTGTATAATTTCCTCGAAACGGAGATGTTTTTTTTCTTTCATCGACGAGGTAGTTTCCAAGCAAGTGCGAGGGCAGTTAATTCGTCGAAAGTGCAAGTGGATTTTTCTTTTGTCGAAAGCAGATCGAGGTGGTCGTTGTAAACTTGCCAGATCAGGGGGCAGTTTAATATTCCTCGTCGAAACATAAAGGAATGAAAATGAAAACGAAAGTGGATTGAAAGTGTTCGAAAGATGGATTAGTGTGAGTATTTTTGGGTGTTTGGGGATCGGTACAAGTGATGAGAGATGCATGAGATATTGCTTACAGCGTAGCCACGGTTTACGTAAACTGCATCCACGCAGTTTCTGAATTTAATTATACGCGCGGCGGGGACGAAACTATCGCGCAAACCCGGCTCCTAATTGCCGAAATGCTTACTAATTAACTAGCTCGCGCAACCCAGATCATTATATATCGGTTACTGAGCTCTAAACGCTCTGCCCCGCCGCCGTCTGCCTATTACATACTACATCCACTTTATCCCCGTCTCACATTTCCCTACGACACGACGATAAAGTATTAAACACGCGATGCGACAGCGAATTACTATCGATGAGCGAAAAATCGAAAGATGTTACAGCTTAATGTTTAGATCGATGTTGTACTTGTCTGAAAGGCGCAGAATACGAAGAAGATTCTCTCCGTAAGAAGAGAACAACTGTTTAATCAGATCTAAGAAAAAAAGAAAAAAAAGAATCGCGCAACCTCCGCGACACAGTAAACACCGATGATCCGTGGGTGATCATTTGAAAACTGACTGAATGATTATTAAGCGGACTGTTCTCGCTAAACGATTTCCAAGATTTAAAATGTTGAAAGGAGCGTCAGGTAAAAAGGAACAGCCACCGGGGGCCATGATGGTTCTGACCTTTCTCGCTTATCTGTGGGACCAGGGAGCGAGGTAGGAAGAGATAGAGAGAGAAAGAGAAAGAGAGAGAGAGAGAGAGAGTGAGCCCGGGTCAATACTTCTCGGGAGGGTTTCCACGAGGAAAGAGGGGATCGCTTCGCCACCCCTCGTTTCTCTGCTGGCCGACGATTGGCGGTGGCAGGAGGCGGGATGCTGGTTCTACAGGGGTGGAAACAACAGACAGATATTCGACTGTGCGAAACAACCACCACCAAAGCTCTGCTTCTACTTAACCGGCGTACACTTATATTTGCATTCGATTAACTGCTAAATAATACCGGAGTAAATCATTCTTGGGGGTCGCCGGCATTTTCTTCAGCTCCGGTCCAGACGTAGTTAACCAATTAAGCGTTCGCGTCGAGTATGCTCGAATATACGATCGTTAAGGGATGGAATTTTTGTCGTTTAGTAGAAGAAAACTCGCGTTTACTGTCTATTGTAAAATTTAGGTAAGTGAATTTATTATATTTACAAATATTTATAAATATTAAAAGAATTAATTATATTTGTAATTTTATGTATATAATTTATAATTATAATTATATACAATATATTATATATAAGTATAGCATAATATTACATATGTATACAATTAAGTGTAATTACGAGTATAATATTATATATAATATGTATTATATGTATTATGATTTTTTTACCTAAATTTTACAATAAACAGCAAAAGCGAATTTTTTAAAAATTTTACAATAATATATATACATATATATTTTGCTGTTTCTTTGAAAAGTTTTTAATTTAATTTTTTTTTTTTTTTTTTTGTTTCGTCGCCCTGAAAGAAATACAATTAAAATTACTTCCTTTTCAAAGAGATATCAGAAAAATTTATCATCCCTTGCAGCAAGTGTATTTAACGTTGTGTTTCGTCATCGCCTAGAAATAATTAAGCACTCCAATCGCGCGTTCACAAAATAAAACAGACACGAGACACTTTAAAGTGACACGATGAAAAGAAAAACTCCCTCTCCAAATGTTAATCGACCTCAAAAATTTGAAAGATATCGATTCACAGTTTGCAAAGTCTCAATACGATCTCAGGCTTGCACGCACTTTCCTCTCGGATGTTTTTCGGATGATTTCGCAAGGAATTCGATGGATCATTTCCACTTGAAATCGTTGGCGCGCGCAGAGGAAGCAATTATCGCGTAACAAATCGGTCTGTTTGAACAAACGATGGAAAATAATTAAAGCGGCCGGAACGGTTACGATTCCACGGTCGGCGAACGTTAAATTTAATTTCAATGATCGTGATTTATCTGTTCTCGGTTAAGCCCGAGAGAAAGAGAGAGAGAGAGAGAGAGAGAGAGGAGAACGACCTACCACACCTCGTTTTAGCGCTCGACGACGATTGGTTCTGGCAGATCCCAGAGGATAGAGACAGAGAAGGTAGGGAAAAAAAATGAAAGCGGTGGAGAAACGTTGCGGGGTAGCTTCGCGAAGGAACGAGAAGGAAAGTCGACGGAGGAGCGACGAGGACGATCATTCGCCCTTGAGATCCAAGGGGTGTGAGACGGCTCGTGAAAGACGCCATCATCAAGCATTCATAAGGTGTAGCAGCCTGTTTATCAGAAGAATACCTTCCTCCACTTTTGCAGTGGATTCCTTCCAGGAACGACCGATGCGTTTAACAGGAGATATTCGAGCCGCGGAGCTCTTTGACGAAAATTTCGACGTCGATCTTTCGCTTTTTCTGTATATTAAAAAAAAAAAAAGAAAGAAAGAAGAAAGAGAAATGTGCAGAGGGGAAAATCGTTTGAAAATTCAGCTCGTGGGACAATTGGCTGTTGCGTTTAATTCCTCCACTCGCTGAAAAATAAATTAGATTTTACACGGTTGGGAACGCTCCATAAAGCTGCTTTGGAAATTTCCGTCTCTGTCGTGAATATACCGGGGATCGACCCCGATTTTCGAAGTACCCGCGTGTCGATCGCGTCGGGTATTGCTTTACGTTGAATTGCTGATATAAATTAGATTTCTCTCTCTCTCTTCTTTTTTTCTTCTTATGGAGAGAGCCTCCGTTCAGCTGTTCCTGTCTATAAAATTGATGGTCCAGCGAGATGACTCTTTTATCCTCTCTTTCAGCAACTAATGATGTGGGCTGAACGCAGCTCCCATCCTGCAGACACGGGGAAATGATCGTCATCCATCAACATCGGGATCGATAAACCCGGCAAACCCTTCGATTCCTCTTATTCCAGAAGATAACTCCCATTCGATTGAGGAAAGGAAAAACCCTGACGTCGAATGTACGAGTCTTTATTACCTGTGCAGACTTAGAAAAAAAAAAAAAAGTAAATTGAAAAGTGAAATATTGCTCGTCTTTTTATTTTTTTCAATAAAATATTGAGAATTTATTGTCTTGAAAAAGAATTTACAACGTATTTTCGAATCTGTCAGGTTATTCGTTCTTTCAATCGTTTCTCATTCGATCGTCAAGCGATTTACGAAAAAAAAGAAAAGTAAAAAGGAATTTTGCGTAGATTGCCGAAAAAAATCACGTGTGATCCTGATGTTACATCATGTATGAATTATATTACATTATATTATAATAATTATAATATAATAATAATATCAAATGATAATTATACACTAATATATAATTATATAATATATATAATGTATAATATAACATCATATATTACATAATATACATGTGTGCATTATAATATAATATAGCACAATCATATAATATAATATAATATAATATAACATCATGTATCATATAATATACACATGATGTGCATTATAATATAACATAGCACAGTTATATAATATAATATAATGTAACATCATGTATCATATAATATACACATGATGTGCATTATAATATAACACAATTCTATAATATAATATAATGTAACATCATGTATCATATAATATACACATGATGTGCATTATAACATAACATAGCACAGTTATATAATATAATATAATGTAACATCATGTATCATATAATATATACATGATGTGCATTATAATATAACACAATTCTATAATATAATATAATGTAACATCATGTATCATATAATATACACATGATGTGCATTATAACATAACATAGCACAGTTATATAATATAATATAATATAACATCATGTATCATATAATATACACATGATGTGCATTATAATATAACACAATTATATAATATAATATAATATAACATCATGTATCATATAATATACATATGATGTGCATTATAATATGACACAATTATATAATATAATATACACATGATATACACAATTATATAATATAATAAATGTACAATCACATGATATTACTCGTTATCGTTATTCCGTTATTATTTTACGAACTTTCCCAGTTTGCAGCGAATCGGCGAGCAGTTCAATCATTTCGGCAAACGAATTTCACCAGTCGAACCGAAATGAAATTCCAACCAAAGAACGCTGCGATATCGTTCGTTTCGACGACCACCGGCGAACAGGGAGCAACGAGAAACGTATCGAGCCGTTCTCGCGAGATGATTAAATCCCATGGACGAACGATGATCTCGATCGGGTTTAACAGCGTTTCGCCATAGCCAGACTCGATACAGGCTTGTCACCCATTGGGTTACGGCAATTTGGCATTCGCCGGCGAGCATAAAACCTCGCAGCATATGCGAACGATAGCAAGCACCCCACGACGGCGGGCAGGGGCTGTTGTCACCGTCGGTGGCCGTGTCCGTTTTGTCATTGGAATTTGATGATCCACCATCCCTCTTGGGGTCTGGCTACATAAATATTTGCCCCGGTAATCCACTTGCTCCTTCGACAGAGCGTGCGATCCCCTTTGTTCCAATTTCGTACATCACACCCTTTCGTTTTATCGTCACACCCTCGTCAACGATCCGCTATACGATCCGCTCCGCGATTATAAAATAAAAATCGTCGGCCGTTCGAAGTGGCAGACACGATTCCATTGATTTCGTAATTTCCAGATTTCAGAGATTCTCCGCGCTTTGAGAAGCGTCACTCGAATAGCTGTCTCTTTGATAGCTTTGTGTTTTCCCAATATTTCCCCGTTACGTTCGAGATTTACTTTAATTTATTTTCGAATTTAGACCTAAACAGGGAGAAAGGAACGTCGTCGGTGAAACAGGCGGCAGACGATAAATCAGGGGTATAATTCTCTTATGGGAGTATGTGGCGACACGGATGCTATTAATCATACTCTCGATGACTGCGTGTCATCGAGACAGACGAAGTCACTGCATTATACACGATCATCGCTTTTAAATGGGATTAGATGGGGATTTACAGAATCTACTGGCATATGCCTCTAATAACAGTTGTCATACTGCCACCACTGTGATGCAAAGAGCATTCAAATGAAATGGGAAAATATTATTTTACACTGTATATCACCATAGAATAATACTTATATTATTTATATAATAATGTTTATGTTTATATTTTATACTTAGTTTATTACCATAAAATAATATTTCTCTGCCTCATTTAATATCTCTACCTTTTCAGTCAATTTTTTAATTTTAATCCCTCGTTTACTTGCCCTACCTTATTTGAATATTCTTACTCCCATTTCAAGACATTAAAACAACGAACGCTAATGTGAGATTGACAAATCGACGGACGTAACAATCGCTCCTAGGGGAACACCTACTTCTCTCTACATATGGTAACGATCCTGTTTATTACTTTGCGGGGATCTACTGCACTTGTCAAAAGGGGTAATCCGTACCTGCTGTCACGCGGAGAAGAAGGGTTGAGATATGATTGAGCATTGTTAATGAAATTAACTAACCGTGAAATCGTCGAGTCTGCGACTCGAGTTTTGTTGCCCGTGACGATTTCTCATCGTGAAAAAATTACAGTTAACGTTACTTTTATCAATATAAAAATGATTTACAACACTTGGAGACAAAAAAAAAATAACCTAAGTACCTGAGTACCTCCGTACCTAAGTACCTAAGTACCTAACTATTGTATTTAAATTAATCCCAAATGTGCGTATGTACAATGGTCACTGGATCTCATCACGAATAATAAATAGCTTTGTTTCCCAATTATTCTTTTTCCCGTCTAGTAATAAATTCATACAAAAAGATTTCTTTTTAATTTTTTCGTGTAAATTTTACTATTTGCTTTGGCAAATATCTATGTACATTGTATAAATTCTTTATTCTGTATTCTGTTCCATTTTCGCGTCACTTGAACTTTCCACGAATGCATCAGTATCCGCAGTCTAGCGATAATTATCACAATAATAAAGTATAATAATAAAAATTTACGCAGATCGCCGTCATCGTGTCGAGTCGATATAACAACAAGGCCAACGGGGGAAAAAGCTCGAAACAGATTTGCCGATTCTTTTTCTCTCTCTCTCTCTCTCTCTCTCTCTCTCTCTTTCCCCAGAGAACAAATTCAAAAGTAGCGGAATTAATTTAGTCGCGAGACCGGTGCACGACCGATCCTCCACGTCAAAGTGCCGTCGTTATCAACGTCCTGTTCACCTCTCAGCTGACGTACCATAAATCGCGGATCGACGTGCCGCCGCAAAAAAATCGTCCCGGCGCGAGAGAGATCGCGGCCGTTCTCTCCTGCAATCTCCAGGAAAATGAACGCCATAAATAAGCACGGCCGGCCAATAATTCCGTCGCGATCGAGCAACAAGAGTTTTTCATCGGTGCAGGCAGAACGGGGTGGCGGACACGGATTAAAGTAGCGATGGGACCGACATTCTTTCCCTCTCCCCTACTCGTCTCGTCGTACTTTCTTTTTATAAAATCAACTACTGATCAATCAACGATATTAACAAATTGGCGAGTCTACTGATTTCACTGAAAGTGGATCAGTACGATTGATTAATGATTGACACTCTGTATTGTAAAGATATTCTATAATGATTGATACTCTATAATATAGAGCAATTGATACTCTATATGCTTCTTTGTAACGTAGAGCAATTGATACTCTATGTCCTACTTTGTAACGTAGAGTAATTGATATTGATACTCTATACTCTACTGTACAATATAGAGCAATTGATACTTTATATTCTACTTTGTAACGTAGAGTAATTGATACTCTATACTCTACTCTACAATATAGAGCAATTGGTACTCTATATCCTACTTTGTAACGTAGAGTAATTGATACTCTATACTCTACTCTACAATATAGAGCAATTGGTACTCTATATCCTTCTTTGTAACGTAGAGCAATTGATACTCTATGTCTTACTTTGTAACGTGGAGTAATTGATACTCTATACTCTACTGTACAATATAGAGGAATTGATACTCTATATCCTACTTTGTAACGTAGAGTAATTGATACTCTATACTCTACTCTACAATATAGAGCAATTGTTATATTATACTCTATAATGATGGATACTCTATATTCTACTTTATATTCTACTCTATAACGATTGATACACTATATTCCACTTTATATTCTGCTCTATAACGATTGATACTCCATATTCTACTTTATCTTTTACTCTATAACGATTGATACTTCATATTCTACTTTATATTCTACTCTATAACGATTGATACTGTATATTCCACTTTATATTATATTCTATAACAATTGATACTCTATATTATAATAATATCAACACTATAAAGATCAGTGACCAGTTAATGCGTGTTGAGAGACATGGAAAAGCGCTGATATCTGTTATCAGTGATTGCACATTGTCATCAATGATTGCAATTTTGGATAGTTGAGATTATTAATCAGCGTGGAAAGCATTAGCAGATTATCGTCACAATTGGAAAAATAGTTGGAAACGATTAGAAGAGACAATGGAAGAGGTAATTGCATAATTTTGTACAGTCGATGTTGATGACGAGAGGGGAGATTAGGATATTCTGCGTTAGATAACGTCGTCAGTTCGCGGGAAACGAGGAAAGAGTAAGTAAATCGAACTCGCGAGTGTGTTGGTCCCATCGCTGGCAGCAAGGGTAAAAGCACGATTGTAGCGGAGGTGGAGGAGACGGTGTCGTCCGATGGTAGGAGTGTAGTACGACGCGTTTTGTAATCAAATCTAAAATTCCCAGAGCGGAGGAACCCGATGAAAGAGTAACCAACGGACACAATCGAATCGGGCTACGAGCTTGTCACCTGACTTCAAATAAGCGACCACTGCCCTGCGCTCTCTCTCTCTCTCTCTCTTTCTCTATCTATCTCTCTCTGCGTGCAGTTATCTGCACACCTTTAGCCTTCCTTTCGCTACGACTCAACCTCAGATTTCCCCTGGGGCTAAAAAAAAAACAAGGGAGAAGAGGAAAAAAGAAAACGCGCAACCCTCGCACACCTTTACCGCCCCCTTCCGAAAGAGTTAAAAACAACGCTCAGCTCCTACTAAATTTCGGGACTTTCGGGAGATCTGCCCATTTTCTATTACATATAAATACCTGGGGGCGAGGTGGGAGTTTTCAACATTGACTACAACGTTTGAAACAACGACCTCGTCCAATACGAGAGTCACGTATTTTTATTTTATCATAGGATCCAATTGTAAATTAATATATAAAGGATACTACATGCTACATAGAAAGATATCGTAAAATTTCTATCTTATACATTAACAAGACAACACAGTACATTAATTTCTTGCGTTGGAATGACTCACGTCCAGAACTTTCTGTCCTAAAATTGTAATATTTTCTCAGTGTTAAGTACATTTAAGTAAAACGAAATAACAATAAAATAAAATAATAAATAAAATAAAAAAATAATAAATAAAATAATAAACAATAAAATAAAATGAAATAATAAATAAAATTTAAAAAATAATAAATAATAAAATAATAAATAAAATAAAAATAATAAATAATAAAATAATAAATAAAATAAAAATAATAAATAATAAAATGATAAATAAAATAAAAATAATAAATAACAAAATGATAAATAAAATAAAAATAATACATAATAAAATAATAAATAAAATAAAAATAATAAATAATAAAATAATAAACAAAATAATAAATAAGCAAAACAAGTTAATAAATTTATTACTTCTCAATCCAGTAGGGGTGAACGATTGTTTGGATCGGGCTTACACAAAGTCGGACGGGTAGCCCGATTTCGGATCGAGTTGGAAAAAGTTCAAAGGGGATGGGATTAAAGTTGGGCATTATTCGAATAAAATTTTATTCGAACACCGTTTTGTATAACATTTCGAATAAATTCTTCGAATAAAATTTTATTCAAAATATTTACTGAAATAATGTAAAGAGAAAGAGTCGGGAGTACTTTTTCTTTTTCAATTTTGACTTATTTAATAAATTCGCTTTTCTTTTAATATTTAATAAAGCGGAATCTACTTTAACCGACCAACATTTTACATACAAATGATAACGTAGAAATCTTGTACTACAACATTCTACGGATAATAGAAATGATTGCACATCTCTCAACGCATATACCAGAATTAGAAATATATTTTTGAAATATAACACTCAATCGCCATCTTCTGCTTTAGTAGAACGTTTCTTTTCATTTGCAACGGCAATAAACTCGCCTAAAGCAAACCGATTAACTAACAAAATGTTCGAACAGAAAATCGTACTAAAGGAAAATTTATTAAATAAACGAAAGTTGTGAGGAAAGAACTCCTGATTCTTTTCCTTTACGTTATTTCAATAAATATTTCGAATAAAATGTTATTCGAAATATTATACGAATAAAATTTTATTCTAAGAATTTATTCGAAATGCCCACCCCTGATCCTATCAGCCATGAACATTTTCCAAGTCGATCCGAAATCGTCGAACCTGCTCGACTTTGTGCAAGCCCGACTCGAACGCGAAATTTTGAGTTCCTTACAGTGACAAGTGATATCATACCTTTTGTTCAAAAAGAAAGCGACGAATTATTATGGTCCGCAATCAATTGCCAGCGCAGTGGTTAACAAGAGATTTCAAGAAATTTGCTTACGTATTTTCGACCGAAACTTTGCAGGAAGTGCCTTTGTATAGAAACACCTCCACACTGGATATTCTAAACTTCAAAACTGCAAAAATTCGAACAATGACCGACGTTTGTCATAGTGTAGCCACGTGTGAGAGCAAATCGCGTACCGACTGGATTCTTTGATCAAAGTTCGGACTTTCAAGTGTAAGATTCAAGTGTAAGAACGAGAACAAAGATGCATTTTAATTCGCAATAATAAACGTATAACGCTATTACACACGCTATTACACACTACGACAATGAATATTACACGGTTTAACGTACACGACACGCTGAATTTCGTGTATTGCACGTTACTGACTCTCCGCCATAGTGTAACTTCTTATACTGACTAATACTGATCACTCGAGCAAGGGTAGGCAGATAGGATTATCCTACTTAATCTTGGGACTATTCTCCCCTCTTTTATATTTTCTAGACTCTATGCTCTTTTCCTATACTTACAGCACAACAAGAATATGGCGAAATGAAGGGACAGCACGCAAAAGTTTTGTGATCAGCGATTTTTCTCATGCAACAGATTTTTGATAAAAAAGAAAAAAGAGTCTTTCAGTTTGAAGATCTCGAGAATTCTTGGTTGAAAATTGAAATTTAATATCGGAAGAATGAAAAAGTGACGTGCGAAAGAACAGAGGAGAAATCAGATATTGCTTAAAAAGAGGTTTCCATTGTCTGAAAATAATTATTAATACAAATTATCTTTATCGATATGCAAAGCAGGAAGAAATAATGAAGCAAGAAATTTAATATTGAGAGAATGAAGAAGCGACATGCGAAAGAACAAAAAAGAAATCCGATATTATCTGAAAAGGAGTTTGTTTGAAAACCTTTTTTTAATACAAATTATCATTATCGATATATAAAGCAGGAAAAGAGGAATAGATCTGAAATAAATGATGCAATTGTAAAATCACCATTTTAATTAATTTTCTCTTCGTTTCGTAATTATAATATAAGTATCTTCTTTTGAACATGGCGGTGCCACTTGTAGTG